>JAGVSP010001065.1:0-58676 GCA_022494985.1 Micrasema minimum
AATTTTGGGGGTGCAAAAAGACCTTTTTATTTCGTACCGCAAGATCAAGAATTTCGTTATACGTATCGCGGCGTTGGGGGGGCGTAAAAGGGGGCTTGAATTTGTACTGTGTACAGTGGATTTTGTTTAGTGTCACACCCGGCTTTGTTACCTAGTGTCACGCCGGTTTGATCCCTTTTCTGTCACAGCCCGGCTTTTTAAATAAACGTGTCAAGTCGGGTTTGAATACCTAGTTCACAGTGCTTTAAATTACCTACGGTCAATCGGGCTTTTGAATCCCCGGTCACAGCGGACTTTGAATACCAGTGTCACAGTCGGCTTTATTTAAAAACCTCGTGCCATCCGGCTTTGAATACTCGTGTCACAGTCCGGTTTGAATACCTCGTGTCACAGTCCGGGTTTAAAAAAACCCCCCCCCCTACGTGTCACATCCTTTGGTAAAATTTATTATTTTAAAAGATAATGCTTTGTAATTTAAAAGTTATTTTGAAATTAAATATTTAATCTATAATACTTTACGCTGTTTTGTGGTGGGTGTATTTCCATGTTCCATATTGTTCCATAAATCTTGTCTAAAATGACTATTTTTTTTAGGATTTGGTGAGTTCTATAATAATCCTAATTCATAAAGGAAATAAAAGTGGGAAGTTGTATTGCGATAGAATTAGTAAAATATAACATTAGATTTTGAGTTGGTCATTTTCCTTGTAGGATAGAAATTTAATTGTAAACCAATGGTTGTAAAATTATTTAAGAAAAAAAATATCATCATCATGTGTCGTCATACAGAACATCCTCGCACACTATGCTTACAAGCTCAGCCGTGTAACCCTGCTCTATTTTCGGACTTTGATGAAAACATTCTATCATACCAAGTTACCTTACCATCAACATTTGTAAATGAGAGATCGCTTATTTTCAACGCATTATGAAGCACTGATCTTGTGGATCCTTCATTTGATCCAGCCACCACGATAATAAAAATACTTAATATGTTTTTTGAACCACAAATGTAGTAAAAGGGACAGTTATAATGAATTTGCTTAATTATGAAAACTGCATTTGGTCAAAGTCGAGTCCCATAAGCACTTTTAGACTTAAAAAATGTAACAATTATCGCTCCCGCAAAAACGCACGCCTTGTTCCTACTCACTTAACTAATTTAAACTCACTTCGAACGCTTTTAAACCCATCATTCATTGCCATTGTGTCTCAAGAAATCTTGTGAAGTTATTTGAAGTTAAGTGCAGCCCAGAAGATCTTCCTTTTCCAGCCTCCTTAATAACCAAGGTAGGGAAATTTCTACTGGATTGACTGGTGTGGGTCTCCTGGCATCACCTGGGAGCTGGATCTCTCGTTCTGAGTCGCTTTAGCCGCACCACTTGGAAAAGGCACCGTGTTGAAACTAGTCTATAGTGAGGACGGGTAAAGTAAAGAAACAAGAGCAAACTGTTTACAGCGTTTATTCATGTCATTATATATGATAATATGTCGGACAAGACGGACTTCAAGCTCCATGGATAGCGGATATCGTCAGCCTGTTTAGAAATCACAATTTGGCTAAATCATACCATATAAAGTTTATACAGTTCCCGAGTACCGGGACGACTAAAGGTTCTCGCTCGGTTGAGGTAAATATCTAAATGCGTTACGGAAAACCCGATCAAGTCTATCTATGTACAATGCGATCGCCTTACAAAACATAACAAAATCATCAGCCAACTTAAACAAACTTTCACAATTCATTTCATTAATAATAAAATACATATAAACAAGGAGAAGGAATCCCATCACATGAGTTAATGTTATACTTAGTATCTAGACTTCTCCCTTGCACTGCCTGCACTGCCTGCACTGCCTTCCTGCACTGCCTGCATTGCCTTCCTGCACTGCACTGCACTCCTCTAGCCTAGCTATGTCCACTATGTATAGTATGTATACGCCTTACCTAACCTAACCTAACCTATAGCTGTATGTACACGACAATAATTAGAAATGCTTCACATGTTGCTAAACAGTGTTGCTAGTCGGAATCACCACCTTCGCTATCGTGTTTGATCTTCAATAAAAAATATAAACTAGAAAAGACTAATAAACCTCCAGCGACTCGCGGCTCGCGGCTCACGGCTCGCTGGAAACAGTCATTCCGAGCATTCGGATTCACTTCCTCGACAACATTCTCACTTTGTTTAACACAAAACACTCCTACTCTAGAGGTTTCATGTTCTGATCATTACGTTTCAAGTCATTTCTGGGGATTTAGGTTTTATCCAGTGGACGAGAGAATCCTCATTTAGTCGTATCTGAAGACTAAACTATAAAACCAAGTACTTTCCTTTGTTATTAGACAAAAACATTTCCAAACAAAAGAAAATACAAAAGTCCAACACATGATTGGTAATTAGTTATCCTAGCTATTCAAATAAAATAGATCCAAAGTATTACGACTCCGGTAAATATACTCTGTCAAAAATAAACAAATACAACGGTCTCATCAACAAGCTTCCAGTGCGACAAAATTTAGTACAAATGAAAAACTTCGTTAAACCATTTCATTCTTAAATCTAAACTTGTGTGGAATTGTACGCAACATTATTCTTCTCAACAATTATTACATAATATTCCTAACTCTGAGAGTTATTGCATACTTAAAGCGATCTCAAAAATAAAACAAAAATTCCAAATACTATTGAATAATTTTGTAAAAAAAGTTCATTTTTAAACAACTCAAAAGAGAATTTAAAAAGTTACACAACACAGACAAATTACATCACTTTTTGTCTGTGCAAGCACTAAACTCTGGCACGTTTTAAAAGAAGCTACACATTATTGATTTTGCAAATACGCCTTCATGAATGACGGATAGTAAGGAATATTTACAAAGTCACTAAATTTGAGATATCGCCAGGAATACTTGCAATACCACGTAATTAAATAATTAGTACATTACAGGGGAACATAAAAACATGTGTGTAATTTCAAATTTGTCTATTTAGAATAAAAAAAATTTAGATTCTTAATTCTTGACGTATCTTTTGAGTAAAAACATTTTTTTAATAAAATAGGTGGTATTGCAGTATCACTGACGATACGCTTTGTTGAAAGATGGATGATGTCATATCATCACTTAAGAAACAACACAGCGTATGTCGTATTCATCAACTTTGTAAAAGCTTATATACATCTGTAAACCCTGCTTTTCTTGACTACCTTTTTGATGAGTGCCACCGCATCCTCATCGTCTTTTGAAGACAATTGATTGCCAATGCCAAAAGCTTATAAAAATTGGTATAATATTTGTATTTAACAAAAAATAAAAGGTAAATATTGCCAATATCATCGAATACACATATGAATTTTTTGTCCAAACTGGTTTTATGAGCACAAAAGCGTCTATTTTGAGTTGGGCATTGTTGTTTCATAAGCGACCATACGGAGGGTATATAAGAGGCGGTTAGTCTTCGTCGCTGAGCGGCTCGTACTGCGAGGACAGGAGCGGCTTGTTCTCGGGCGCGGGCAGCGGCGGAGGCGGCGGCGGGCGCGGCAGGTCGCCGGGCGGCGCGTCGGGCGGCGGGCCGGCGGCCACGTTGAGCGCGGAGAAGGGGTAGGCGTAGGTGGCCAGCGGCGGCGGCGGCGTGCCGGGCTCCGGCCGCTTGGCCTCGTCCTCCGTGCGCATCACCTCCTTCAGCCGGTGCGACACGAACTCGAAGGCGCTCAGGTGCTGCGGCTGGTGGTGCAGCACGCTGGGGCTGCTGGCCCCGTACCGCCCGCGGCTCTCTTGCCCGGGCATCCTGGGGGGGCAAAACACATTCAAGCCATTAATGCCTTGTTAGCAAACCGCTTACTTTACGCATACTATAAAACTTTATATTTGAAGGATTGCATTGTCATATATATCTTTATAGAGTGACTAGCACTAGATATCATTTGATATATAAGGCTATAAATTGATTAATCTAAACAACATTTTGAGTGTGACAAATACTTGTAGACAAAAACTGGATTTCACCCATTACGGGCTAATAATTACAATTTGACATCTCAACAGAGACGAGAAATTTGGAAGGGAATACGGATATCTAGGCGTTTACAGGGAGATATCCATATTCCCTTCCAAATTTCTCGTCTCTGTTGATATGTCGAATTGGATTAATCTAAACTTATTGGACAGATGGACGAAACGCATTCTGGTGTGGAGACCGAGGAACCAGAGGCCTCAAGGACGTCCACCGATGAGATGGGTGGACGACATCAGGAAGTCTGCTGGAAGACAGTGGATGGGGACAGCGCAGGATCGGGAGGAGTGGAGACGGCAGGGGAGGCCTATGTCCAGCAGTGGACCTCAACGGGCTGAGATGACAAACTTATTACTTAAGTGCATGATATAAATTAAGAGTAAATGCAGTTGACCTTTCAAACCTCCACACTATCAGAGCACATATAACTTGTGTACTGATACAAGTGGTTTACTGGTTGACCGTAGTGAAGTGGACAACTAGGCTTGGCAATTTATTCCAGTCTAAAACTACTCTACTGGAAAGGAAGGAGGTGGAATTGGAGGTATAAATACACGTATCGCCCCGCGCAGGCTGTTAGTCAGTGTGAGCGACCCACCTGGTGATGTGGTGCATGGCGTCGTCGGGCTGCTTGGGCGGCCCCTGGCGGATGACGAGGCTGCCCTCGGGGCGGCGCGCCCAGGGCTCCTCCTTGGGCCCGGGCGAGGCGGGCGCGGCCGGCGGCGCCCCGCGCCCCCAGCCCTCGCCTGCCTTGGCCTTGCCCCTCCACTCCTCCCCCTTGCCGCCCGGGGGCGCCTGTGCTTGGCTCATGCTGTACGGGTTGAACCTGCTGGCGACAGAACAATGGGTCATTGAGCTAACTGAATTTCCCTTCATTTTAAAAAGTTAAATGTTGAACTGCTAATTTGGCAAAAATTTAACACTGAATATTTATTGAGAGGATCCAAGTGCCCTAAAACTTATCATATTTATACAAAGTAAATCCTTACTTAAATCCACCCGAGGTGCTGAAGTCCATGGTGATGATGGAGTCAGTCAGCTCCCTCAGCTTGATGGACTTGACCTGCGGAGAGTTGTCGGCGTCCACCACGCTGATCATGGCCGGCGAGAGCGCCTTCCTCTGCTGCTGCTGCTGCTGCTGCTGCTGCTGTTGGATCTGCTGCAGCTGCTGTTGTTGCTGCTGCTGGCGTTGCTGTTGCTGCTGTTGTTGTTGCTGCTGCTGTTGTTGCTGCCACTGCAGTTGTTGCTGCTGCTGTTGCTGTTGCTGCTGGATTTGCTGCTGCTGCTGCATCTCTTGCTGCTGTTGTTGCTGGGTTGGCTGGGGGGAAGGGGCGGGCGGATCTTGCGGCTGACCTTGCTCTCGGTTGTAGTTCTGAAATGTTTAAGTTCTTTTTTAAGCCAAACAGTTTAACAGAACATTATCGATAGATTACATGTATATTAACGTCAAGCCAAATACATGAATTTATTAGTCTTAGCAGTATTTGGTGATGATTTTTTAAATCTCGTGTTTTGACAGATTGGCAAAATATATTTTCTGTAAAATGTTTCCCAATAATGGCATTTAAAATTTTATAAAAGCAAACGAGATAGTGCACATTGTGAAATCTGTGTATTTTCTGTAGGCCATTCGCCCATAATGTAAGTGGAACTCACGTTAACTGGCACAAAAGGCCTCGGCATGTCGGTACTGGTTTGGTTGATCTGCTGGGTGATGATGGCTTCGATGAGGCTGGAAGCCGTTAGGGTCCCGTCGCTGGTCGTCGGCAGGCGGGTGCCCGTGAGGGGTCTGCAAATACACAAACATTCACATTATTACTTACTTTGTTGGCCAAATAGCTCACCAAGACCTTTGACCTTCATGATCCTGGATTCCCAGCAATAGCAATCCCTTTCAGCCAGTTTATCCCAGATCAGTCAATACATTGTCCATGTAATGCTGTCTCGGCCTACCCAAGGTACACGGTTGGCCTCTCCGGCAAGATAAACATGTCCCACCTACGCTAGGTGACTAGCTCTAACTGTGTTTGTAATAAGGGCTTGCTGGGTCCTAGAATGTCTCTTGGTTGCTCAATATATTCGGTTTTCAACATTATTGGACACCTTGCGAAAAAAAATCTCGAAAGTATATTCGCATAAATTTGCTTGCGACATATTTAAACTAAATCAGACCCAAGTGAGGGTTACCACCACAGCTCTCACTAGTCACTGGAGATTGAACAACCACCTCAATAGAATGGGCCGCCTCTCGGAACCTTTTAGTTACAGGTTCTGCAGTGCAGATAAAAAATTACTGTGCAATTGCGACGCTTTGCATAGCAAAGAAACCGCACTGCACAATTATTACATGATTTATTCAGGTTATTACATTACAGGTCGGGGGTAATATAACAAATCTGAGCAGCTGGTGAGAATTTTTTCCCTAATTTATTTATTTAAAAATATCATTAACGTAGTATTATTTAAATATGTATTAAAGATCATTGATAAGTAAAACTATTAAAAAATTACAAAGATTCAATGGTTTTTTAATGCGTCGGTGATGTCATTAACATAGTATTATTTAAATATGTATTAAAGATCATTGATATATAAAACTAATTACAAAGATTTGATGGTTTTTTAGTGATCTTGTTCTGTATTGCTATTTGGCAATACCAACCTGTGCTCTATCTTGCTGTTGTTGTTGCTGCTGTTGTTGCTGCTGTTGCTGTTGTTGTTGCTGCTGCTGTTGCTGCAGCTGTTGCTGTTGCTGAAGCTGCTGCTGTTGCTGCTGCTGCTGTTGCTGCAGTTGCTGCTGCTGCTGCTGCTGCTGGTGTATCTTCCTGTCCCGCTCCCTCTCCCGCTCGCGCTCCCTCTCGCGCTCGCGCTCGCGCTCCCGCTCCCGGTCGTGCATCTGCTGCAGGTGCTGCATCTGCTGGCGCTCCAGCGCGGCGCGGTCGATGCGCTCCTGGTACGCCATGGCCTGCGCCTGCACCTGGGCCTGCGCCTGCTGGTGCTGCTGCACCCGCCGCTGGTTGTCCAACACCGCCTGCGTGCGAGCAAACATTCTGATTAGACAAGAGGATGTTCAAACCTATATGACAACTCTCGACACTACTAGCCGCGACCAACAAACTATAGACCACAGATCACAAGTTTTCTTATTTTACACCTAAAGTGGTGACCCCAGTAAATGTCCAACAGAGCATTAAGAAGGAATCACTGATGTACTGTTTCATGTGAAAGTAACAAGATTTATTACCTGCTGTCTCTGTATCTGCTGGTGGTGGATCTGGTGCTGAAGAGGCATTCCTCGGTGGAGGCTGGTATTATACCTGAATAAACAAAATTCATTGTTATTACCTTTAGCTCTACGAATAATGACGTGTTGTTCTTGACATTCTTGTAAATATGGGACATGATTGGTTTGAAGTGTGCCCTTGTATAACATATACAGAGGGATTTTACAGCTTTTAATTTGCTTTTAATACATCTAGCAAGATTACACTTGCCTAAGATGATAAAAATACCACGGAATCATAGAAAAAGTTGACTATTGACAAGCATCAATAAGCCTAATGTAACTGCCTTTTACAAAAATTCTGCAGCATCTAATGGTGCATTTATTTAAGTGTTCAATCAGAAATATCCTCGGTTTAAATGGCAATTGGTTGGTATGAACAATTAGTTACCTCTGTATGTGGGCATTCTTGTCAGTTTGCACGGGAACAGGAAGCGAGGGCTGCTGGACCGCCACATCCACCAGCGACGAGAACGCTTCGTGACCTGTCCGATAACAAAATATCATCAAATATTTTTAATTTTTACAAAGGTATTAAAAAATACACAATTTGAAATGTTTCGCATTTTATGCAATTTGCTAAGCTCCCAGATCGTCACTTTCATAACCAAACCAATAAGCAGAAAATTTGGTGAAATCGACTTTCGAATGCGACAAACTTGTATCAGAAAATTTTGCAGAGGAATACAGAAAAATAAAGTAATTAATAAGTGAAACTATTATTATTATTATTTACTAGAAAACATTTTATCAGACAATAAAAAAAAATATGTATATTTGAGTTTAGCGAAAAAAGTCAGGCTTAGCTCCTAAACATCAAACCAGTGCCAAAAAAACAGAAAACTCCAAAGGAGTTAGGAGTATGGAATACAGTAGTGTTTGTAGTTTGTTTACCCGGCGGCAGGTAGTTGTTGTGCATCTGGCGCTGGTGCGGGGACGCGGGCTTGGCGGGCGGCGGCAGCGGCACCGACGTGTTGTGGCGCTGGATCACGCCCTCGCGTCGCTGCTGCTGCGCGCCCTGCGCCGACACCTGCTGCTGCTGCTGCTGCTGCTGTTGCTGTTGCTGCTGCTGCTGCTGCTGCTGTTGCTGGGGGCTGACGGAGCTGCGGGGAAGGCGAGATTATTGTTGCATCTACTACGAGTCTGAGTAAGGCAAGGTTTATCCTTGCGTACAAATCAGTTTTGGAGTTGCAAAATAAAAGTAAATAATTAATATATCCAAAGAGGATAAACGACACACTGTTAAGTTTGAAATTTCAAATGTTAATTCTTTGGCTTCTACTCTCTGTACTGATGGGATCTGTACTGAATGTTAGTTGTAGCAGAGCAGGATGCAAGTGGTTACCTAGAGATGAAGGCGGGCTGGCGCTGCACGGGCGGCTGGTCCTGGCTGCCGCGGCGCTGGGAGCCGTGCATCTGCTGCGACGTGATGTAGTCGGCGCGGATGATCTCCCGCCGGTCGTACGAGGACGCGGGCCCGCGGTACGGCGAGGGCGACGTGAAGCCGCCGGGCGCGGGCGGCGCGGCGTACAGCGCGCCCTGCCCCGCCGGGCTCAGCCGCTTGTCGCCGCGCGCCGCGTACATGTCGTACGCCAGCCGCTTGTCCTGCATGTAGGGCGCGTGCACGGGCGTCCCCTGCGTGATGGAGCCGATCTTGGTGTCGGGCGGCGTCTGCCGCAGGATGTCGAACCGCGGGCTGACGCTAGACGCGTTCGGCGGCACCTGCGACGCCTGCGACGAGTTGACCGGCGTTCCGTGGGTGATGGAGCCCTTGGGGCCGTGCGAGCCCATCTTGGGACTCAGCCGGGGCGCCGATTTCGATATCTTGGCTTGCGATATCGGAGACTGGATTGTCTGTCCCCTCTGGGGCATTTGAGGTAAATTGTGTTGGGAGATAGGCACCGGGGACACATACACTAGGGGGGACTTGGACTGACGATTCAGTTCCGCATTATGGTGATAACTCAAGAATTTGGAGTCAGTTCTGCACACTGTCACTATGGGGGACTGCGAGGAGGGCTGCGAGGAGTGGTGCAAGGAGTGGTGGGGCTTGGAGTGCGCGGGGGGAGGGGGGCCGCCGTAGCTCTGCTCTCGCGGCTTCTTGATGCTGAGGTCCAGCGTTTGCGGCTCGTGCTGCGCCTGCACCACCACCAGACCGTCTTTAGACACCTCTGGGGGCTGTGAGGATGCGGGTTTACGGGGGTGATGGTAGCGGCAATCTGAGATCCAAGGAGGAAAGGCGGCTGCTGCTGCTGCTGCTGTTGCTGCTGCAGAGGAGACTGGACATGCCCGTGAGAGTTCACCACACTGAGCGTAGCCAGGGATTCTGATCCTTGCCGATGTCCCGACAGAGGTAGCCCAGTTTTGATGCACCTCGTTGAAGAATTAAGTTTGTATTCTCCATATGCGATATCATTTCTAGAATGGTTTTTAGGTTGATCTACAGACATAATGGACAGATTCTGGTTCATCTTCTGGGGCTGGTTGGTGCCAGCTTTCAGTTTCCTCTCGATGTATTCCCCGACAACATCGCCTACAGTAATGGGAGAGTTGAGATCTAGTTTCATAGGGCACTGTGCCTGAGGACTCCTTACCGGTCCATTGTTCTCCGGGACGACCGTAATGGTGGTTTGGGACGGATACGGAGACTGGTTCTGCGATATGGACAGAACCTTCGGACTCTGTCGGTTAGTCGGAGACTCGTTTTCCTCATCAGCCGTTTCCGTCGCTGAACTGTCGTAGTCGTCTTTCGTTACTATATTTTTCGGAGGAGGTTGAGAAAGTCCGGAAGACGGTTGGTAGATAATAGCGCTATCAGTAGCTGGTAAAGGTGGCAAGTAAACTAACCGGGTGTTATTCTTTTGGGCAATAGGGAACACAATAGACGTATTGATAGGATTGGCGATCATAGGAGATTCGGTCATATTATCGCTATCGTTCTTGGCTGAAGGAATGGGGTGAATAGGTGACTCAGCGGAAGCAGTATCGGAGTTGTGATGATCAGCGCTCTCGTCGCAAGACGAAGTACTGCTACCGCTCTCCTCTTCATCCGTCAGAACGGGTTTCATATCTTCGCTGAACTTCAATTTGTTAAACTCTGACACGGCGGTGTCCAAACCATATTTTTGTCTAAAATTAAAGTAAAAGCTTTTTATGTGGTTAATAGGCTTCAGCATGACGTCGGCGATTGTCTTCCAACTGGTGTCATGCTCTTGGAGCAAGACCTTCATCTTGACAATGTCCTCTTCCGAGAAGGAGCTCTCGATATCGACAGCCTGTTTCGTAGGTTCTAGCTGCAAGTGCGGGGCTAACCTTCGGGTTATCCTCTTGAAACACGCGTTGCAACACTTGGTGAGGGAGGGAGGTATTTCTGGGGAGAAGAACGACGAGTTGATTATTTATTCGGGAATAAGTATTCCAAAAGAGGAACAGTAGTCGAGATGGCTTACTGAATTCTGCTATGACGGGGTCCCGCACATCAGGTGGCAGCTCCAACCATTTGGGGGGAAGAACTCTGAGGCGCTTTGCACGGATCTTGGGGACAGGACACGTGGGCAACGGACACCGCGCGTACCTAAGTCAATATAATGGCCAATGTTACATTATACTCGTATAGAGAAGGATGTTGAATTGAGTGGCAACTAATGTTATATTACCTGGATCTGACAATGTTGCAGTGGCAGGTCTTGCAGACCCTCGCGCCCGGGGGCAGCGCGTCCTCCTGCAGGCCGTAGTGGTGCGCCTGCGCGCGCGCCACGGGCCGCGTGCTGGCGCAGCGCTCGGCGCGGCACACCACGCACGGCTGGCCGGCGGGCGGCGCGGGGCTGGCGGCCGCGGGCGGCGGCCCGGGCGGCGGGGCCGTGACCGCCGTCTCGGGGGGGACCATCTCCGCCGGCTTCTCCGGTTCTGAGGAAGAGGAACAGCAACGGCTATAGTCGAATTGTCGGAATTCGTACGTGGGAAACACAAATTGGTGGAGGGGTTCTGTCAGACTGAGGACACGAGAGACCACCAGGCAGAATCAGACCGCTGCAGATGATGGCACAAATATTACGAGCTTGATTCATCTTATCACATTTATAGGAGTGAACATAACCGGTGCTGTTATCCTAATGATGGATTTTGTTGACTAACTGAATACATAAATATGCGAGTTTTCGCTCACACAACTTCTCGCAAGTTATTATAGCTTATCACGTATTGTACAATATCTACTAATAACATACAGATTTGTATGTATCGCTACTGCGGCCATCGGAGTAAAATAACGAGGATATTTTATAGTGCCTACCATCAGTGTACAAAAAACATCAATGCTGAATAGAGGGATTTGTGCATATTGCTCACATGAACAAATACCAGTGGCTATTAACTACAGTTGAGTTGGTGGGAAAAGTGTCGAGTCAACTGCCGCTGCAACCGCTCGCAGATAATTATTGGGCGCAACAGCCAGCCACCCCACACCGTGGTGAGAGGTGAGAGACAATATGAATAATTTTGGGCCAAAAGTGATATACTGTCAAACTAGATGTCTAGTATTATTTAATAAAATGGGGGAATTTAATATTCGACAATAGGGAAGTGTACTATGTATATTTTTTAATTCCGTTGTTTGTGTATGATTTTATATTTAAATAATTATTATTTGAATATTTTTTTGAGAAAAATAAAAAAATTTAAATTCAAAAGATTCGCAAAAAACTTGTAAAAAATATTTAAAAACGGAGCTTATAAAAAGAATGGACCGCAAATAGATGCTTTTAAAGCACCTGTCTCCTAAGTGCACAAAAAGGGTCGTACCGAGTACCTAAGATATAAATCACCATCTAAAAATTTATTTTTTTATTGTCCCCTAGTCCATTCCTTTTCTTCCATATCTAAACCCAATGGTGCAAAGGGCACTGACAAATATCAAGAACAAATTTCATTTTTTTGAGTAAAAAATAAAACTAGGTACGCGAATGTCGGTTGTCGCAACACCCCCCTCCCCCGCCTCCTCTCCGTCCACCGTACGGGGGTGCGGACCGGATTAATCCCAACTTGTTTTGTGAATAGCAAATCAGGCCAGGATTAAATTGGTAGTTACACACGGAATACGTCCTTTATGAATCGGGAAACGGGAGCGGGCGGGGATGGTGAGGGGCGGGGGCGGGGGCGGGGGCGGCAGCGGACCGCGCGGACCCCGATTACACATGTACCGGGGGAATTATAATATTATAAGTCCTTCCATTAGTCGCGATGGGGTTAAAGGGCGATCCGATACTGCGCGACACAATAATGATCCTTTGCGAAATTCCGCCGCGGAACGCGACGCTTCGCAGCGATTTTCACCGTTTCCTGATACAGAAATAGATATCAATGGCATTTTTTCATAAACTCCTCATTTTACTAATATTTATTTTTAGCGCGTATTCCCATTGATTTATTGAAATCTCCGTATTTTTGTAGATGAAAAACACTTTAGGAAAATATTAAATTATTAGTATAAATTGACATTTTAATACCGAACTTACTAATTAACTAAACAGCGTAAAATTATTTTGTTAATTTTTGCAAACCTTTGTAATTTTTCAAATCGCATTAAAACGCCCTTCTTCGTATATTTCGAATCGGTCTCGACTTGATCCCCCGTACTCGAACACAGGCGGCTTAGGTTTCCTACAAAATTGCGAAGATTTCTTTTTAAATAATATTTAAATTTGTATTTAGTAATTTCGCATATCGGCGCAGTGTCCGCCAGAGATCAGAACACTAGTAAAACAAGGCACTCGGCCGAGTGGGCCCCGGCGCGGCACCGTTTGATATCGCGTCCCCGGTTTAATCTAATAAATGTGTGAGTCAATACGGAGCGCGGGCCCGCGGGACCGCTCCCCCCGCACCGCAGCCGCGAAGGCACGGCCCACCACCCACCCCCACGGGGAGGGGGTAATGAATTCCGTTTGCGAAATTAGCGATATAGCGCCGCGGATTAGAGCGGCGCGTATGAAATTATCTAAAGTGGCTTTTGACTCCTTTGAAGTCTGAATTGTTATTTTTCAAAAATTAAAAATGCAGTACAAATTATGATTATTAAAGGAACTAACCCTTCGAACAAGAATTCACTAGAAGGGGCGTTTCTACACAAATTTTCTAAAAATATACGCTCCCTAGGTATACTATACGTTAATTCCATAACACCACTTATTATAAAATTCCACCGTCTAAAAACTCCAGCACTTAGGCCAATACACGAAAGGTATGACATAGATGTGAGCTAATGACGTAGTAGGTAGGTAACTAGACACCTCAGACAAGGTGCACGGAATGTAACTTCTCTGAAATTCTTGTTTGAAGAATTAACCAAAAAAAGATAATATTCACAGCAAAAGATTAAAAATACGCTTCGGAGCGTAGAAAAAACTTTTAAGATAATAACATCAGTAGGTATAGCCATTATTGTAAGAAAAACATTGCGACGGAAATCTTATTGTATTATTTTATTTCTAGACAATATTTCATGATCAAGATACACTGCACATGGTGACCCAATGTAGTGCCCTATGCACCAATAGGTGTGGATAAGGAAAAGGAAGAAAATCTTGTCACTAGGAAAGCTTACTCTGCAGAAGAATGTGGTAGGTGTATAGTTTTTTTTTTAAATATTTTCGAATGGACTTGTAAACCAAATTTTTCAATGAATGCAGGAAGATAAAGCCAAGAACACAAAATCATCAGTGCAATCCGTTCGTAAATCAGATAATTAATAAGCGAGGTACCGAAATATTTATAATTTTTATTCCACATACGATCGGTGACGCCACCGATCGCGTTTCACACACAATCTTTACAAATATCAAATTTTAAATCATTATATCTCGCTTATTAATTGTCCGATCTATAAGCCGACGATCATGCATTTTCAAAAAGTTAATTGTGCAGGAGGAGGTTTTTAAAATTATTGTTCGTATTAACTTTTTTTAACAATTCGGAAAATGGGATTTATTTTATTTTATTTTTATTTTATTTAACCACCTCAACAGGCCAGGAGGCCCAATTACAGAGGGGAACAACATCACAAACACCCAGGCTTGAGAAAAATTACTTTTTATTTTTGTGTTCTCACCGGGAATCGAACCCGGAACCTCCGTATCGTGAGTCCAGCGTCTTAACCATTACGCTACGGAGGCCGCCTAAAATTTATATTTTATATTTAGGTAAATATTTATATATAAATATATTTATATATATATTTAGGTATTGTTTTTTTTAACAATTCGGAAAATGGGATTTATATTTAGGTATTGTTTTTTTAATGGTTTCTCTTATTGCGTGTGTTATGTTGTTTTGCTGCTAGAATATTGTGTCGGTTACGTTGTTTGGCTTAACTTAATAAGTTATCCAATTTAAACGCTAAAAGCTACACATAATAATATCCTAAAATGTTTATCCTGGGTATAATGTTTTTACCACAAGTGCGTGGGGTAATAAGGAAACACTTTACCATAAATGTCGCTTACGTCTTTCTACCGATTGTGGCTAGACACGTTAATTAATTTCGTATTTAACTACTTATTATATTCGTTTAATTGTTTTATGAATAATTGACTAGCGGCTAAAGTAAAAGCAATCGGCGCGAATGAACGTGTTTTTGTAGAGCGCGTCACGTGGCGGCGGCGACCATTACGACGATTGGCGTTCCATTATTCACAAATGATTACACTGACGGGTAACAGGTATATTATTAAACAATGGACAAGATGTCAACCGGGACGACTCACTCAGGACCTCAGGAGCGGGTAGCAAGAGAGGATACATTCAGAAGATGAAAACAAGTCTTCGTGACGCGATTATATTATGTTAAACTTTGGGCTGCACTGAAGCGTATATCAAGGATCAATATTCATTGCACTTGGTAAACCGATGCAATGCCCTATGCACCATTACGTGTGGATAAGGGAGCGCGCGACGCTAGAAAATATAGCCTTTTTGCCCAATACCTACCTAAAATTAATATGGGACAAAGTTCGAGTGCCACTCGCTCACGTAATGTGGCCGGAAATTAAGTATTAATTTTTTTTAAAAAACGGAAAAGATAATTTTTTTTTTAAACAGATAATGTCAAAAACGAGGGTACCTATCCGCTATTTTTTTCGCGTTAATTCCTTACAAAATTGTTTTAATTATATTATGATACCTATCTAATTGTTATGAAGCATTGTAGAACGTTTCGCGTTACAGCTGACATGCTACGCACTCCGTTGAATATTGAATGGCGGCTTTCATTAGCGGCGGCGCTAAAACAAGGCTCGCGATGGCTATCTCCGACCTCCCCGTGTTGGTTGTTGGTCCCGCGGTGGCGCGGAGCACTCGCCGTTATTGACTTGTTACTGGGGAATATGACGAGGGATGAAGGACCGCGGCCGCTAAACAAATGAAGGATAATTCGGATCATTTGTCAAGCGCCGTTTTCGTACTGAATCACTCACTCACTTGATCCGCAAACGGAGAAAAGTTCAACGCGAACTTATTTAAAAACAAGAATTGCAGTTGGCCGGAATAGCCGACGTCGAATGATTCGTCATATGACTTGATTACAAATTATTTTCTAGTGTCCAATTACAATTGCACCGATTTTTAGCACCCACCGTATTGTTTTTACATGCTCGGTCAGTGAATATTTAATCACACCGCGTGACAACTAACAGCACCGTTAGAAAGACATCAATATTGATGAATTTATAATAATTGCAATCAGTTAAAATGTCAAGCTTTTAAAATAATTAACAACGCAAGCAAGAACCATTACCGACTAATTGTCTTTGTGTAACGATATAGGATATAAAACTACTTTTTCAGTACTGATATCTTAGCAAGGATTTTTTAAAAAACAAAATATTCAGATTTACCAACATTTTATTCGTATACCTGTTTAAAAATTACTGCGATAGTTACGAATAGAGAATACATAATTTTAGAACAACTTTTTTAACAGGTAAATGAATAAATTGTTGGTAATTTTAGATGTTTTGTTACAAACTTCTTGTTAAGGCCCCTTACGGGGTCCCCCATACATTCATGTACGTCAGGGCAAAATTCCCTTGTACTTCATGGTTCATTAAATAAAAATGAAAAAAATATGACGTAATTATTAATTCTTTTTCTAGTGAATTATCGGACTAAATTTTTATTTAAATATTTCGTTGAATCACAATTAATTTAAAGAAACCCCTGTTTTTAATAACATTTGATGCATAACACAAAAACAGTACATATAAGATTTTAAAAAAAAAATGTATTAAAGAATACGTATATATCTAGTGCATTATCTGATTAAAATTTGTAAAACATTAGTAGATTTTTGATTATATTAAATTCCGTAGATTTTACTATATTAAATTTGAAAAAGATTATCGTGTACGCGATGCACGCGATGTACGCGATGCAAAAATAATAATGAAACCAAACAGCGCGACGTTCGATCGGATTTTGTTCGTGTTTTTAACGAGCGCTCATCCGGGCGCTTACTACATTTTACAATTAACAAAGGGTGGACCTAGTAAAACTATACTTCTTTTTCAATCATTAATCGTGTATGTTCTGGGTGTATAATTTCTAGGAGAAGCATGAAGACGGAAACACCGGACAAGTTGGCCGCCGTTTAGCGGCAGCTGGTATTGTAGAGTTGAGTTGGCAGTTCCGTTCCGTGGCGGCGCGCGGCGGTGGGGATGGGGGGAGAGATCTGCCAGCCGATTAATTACTGTGTGCCAACATTAGCACAAGTAGCTACTTTACCCGCTATCATTGCTGCTTCAATTCTGGACAAGGCGCCGGCGCCGCAATTACCTTTTTATTTATTTTTTAAATACTACGGCTGTTAGCGGTTGAAAGTTACAATCTCGAATTATTATGAAGCATCGCGGGTAAAATCCAAACTGTCTATGAGGATTTAGACTTTGGTATAAGAAATTTTGTGCTTATAGAGCCACGGTATAATTGATATAACAGGCTTCCTGAGGGTATTCGAAGCTCTAGTAATGTTGCTAACAGCCTAAAGCTGTTTTACCTCAGGCAGTATGTGGAAGGTGTAAATAATTAGTGTATTTGTATTTGATTGTATTTTGTTTGTAATAATATTTTTTTGGGGTTTATAATAATTGTATGTTCTGTCATTAATATATACAGGGTGTAACATAACTCGATGTACAAGCGGGAAACCAGTGGATCTACATGATATTTAGAGTCGATTTTGTAGATTTTTTTTTTTAATTTAACCCATAGTTTTCGAGAAAATTGAGTACGAAGTTGATTTTTTTTTTCGATTTTTTTTGCAAATTGTTATCAAATATCATGTATTTGGTCAAATTAATACTATCCATAAAGAAAACAAATTTAAAAAACGCGTTTTAATAAGAATTTGACCAATTTTACTTAATCTCCCATACTTATGAGAACTTTTGTGTGAGAAGAAAAATATTTTTTTTTCTTGCTCGGATTAAAAAGTCATATTTCACAATATGACTTCCCCACATAATGATGTTGATGTTTTTGTGCCGCAGAGACAATTATTTAAGAGCAAATCTATATTATCCTTACTCCTTACAAAAACTGGCTACAATCCTATGCCTACCTAGAATCGAAATCATGCTTTTATATCATGCTTAGGTATATATTTACTTTATCTTTCAATTTATAAAATTACGGATTGAATGCCAATTTGTTAGGGCTTTTATTAGCCTGTTAATTGGCTTAAAAAAATATATATATATATATAAATATAAAAAAAAAATAAAATAAAAATTAATGCCGAATCAATCAACAGAATTCTATTGAGTTGCTGCGAATTGTTCTGTATTTTGCCAATACGACACGGTACGTATAAAATGAACCTGGAAGACAATGTCTAGTATCAAACCACCGCAGAGTCATAAGTGAATATCTTTAAAAAAAACAACACTAAGTATAGAATCGGCGCACGAGGCGATGGTGGTGGTGGTAGCGAGGCAGGGAACTGTGTGAAGAAGATGTGCGCCGCCAGCATAAATGTATAGTTAAGTTAAACCGGCGAATTAATTTAATAATCCCGGGCTAATTAGCGCGGGCGGGGGGCGCCACCCACCACCCACCACCCACCACCCACCCAAAAATTCTAAGAAAAATCTAGTGCAATTTACGTGATTAGACTGGTATTTAAACCCAGAATCTCGTAAGTGCAAAATCTTGACTATCACACCAAGGAGGCCGTCTAAAAGCAGTTTTAAACTGCAATAATATTAACAAAAACATTTTTTTTTTCTTGTTTCAAATTTAAAACACCCGCAGTTAAGAGTCGGATAAGTAAAGATCCTACACCCCCTACACCCCCTTCACCCCTTTTGGGGGGGTTTGGGGACCACCGAGTGTTAGCAAACTGCCAGGTGGGTGATTATACTAGCGAGGTTTGCAATAATTACGATATTATTGTTCGCCGTGGTTCCACCCCCTACCCCGCCTGTGTGGGGTCTGGTGGTGCTGAGGCGGAGAGGGGTAATTGGCAGTTTAATTAATAGAATTAAACAGGGGCGTCCGGGATAATTGCCCGGGAATGACCGAGATAATGAAATCAACGAAATTATGTTTGACTGAACTGATTTTTTAAAATAAGGTTGATTTTTTTAAACAATAATTTAAAAACAGTGATGTAGTCAAGTCGGAAGACATGTATACTGTATGTAGCACTTCTTTAGTTGGAACTTTTTAATAATTCTTTTTAAAATCATATCATTATCAAAATTTGAAACGAAGTCGGTACTACACACAATGGAGGAGTCGAGAAATTGAGTCAAAACTAAAGGAAATAGAAGGAAAAAAAAAATACTGTGTAATAAAAATGGAAGGGACGAAATCGGATTTGGAACTATGTATGTAAATAAAATGGCAGAGACGAAGTCGGATTCGGGACTATAAAGTGGTAAATACGAACTCAGATTTGAAACTAAATAAAATGGAAAATACAAACTCAGATTTGGAACTAAATAAAATTGAGAAGACGAAGTCAGATTTGGAGCTAAATAAAATTGAGGAGACGAAGTCAGATTTGGAGCTAAATAAAATTGAGGAGACGAAGTCAGATTTGGAACTAAATAAAATGGAAGGGACGAAGTCAGATTTGGAACTAAATAAAATGGAAGGGACGAAGTCAGATTTGGAACTAAATAAAATTGAGGAGACGAAGTCAGATTTGGAACTAAATAAAATGGAAGGGACGAAGTCAGATTTGGAACTAAATAAAATGGAAGGGACGAAGTCAGATTTGGAACTAAATAAAATTGAGGAGACGAAGTCAGATTTGGAACTAAATAAAATGGAAGGAACGAAGTCAGATTTGGAACTAAATAAAATTGAGGAGACGAAGTCAGATTTGGAACTAAATAAAATGGCAAAGTTTTTTAAGAATTTGGGAATAAATTAAATGAAAGAGCTGACTTTGATTTCAAACTAATGACAATAGCGGAGTCGGAGAATATGAAGATTTATCTTTGACCCCGCCAGCCGTATTTTCGATAACTTTAACGTTTCAACTTTTTCCACTAAAGTTCCATAAAAATGCTGTCAAATAAATAAAAATGGGTAATCGTCATCTTTTGACAGTAAAATAAAAACACGCAGAGTGAAATGTTCGCATTCTTCCTATTGGCCGTGTTTGATATTTTCCCTTTGGCTTTGATTTCTCTATAGACAAGCGAGCGGCAGCCGCGACGCCGCGGTCCCCGGGGCCCAGGTACCTGGTACACGGTACAGTATGCTGTCTAGTACAATACGGACGATTGTCTCCGAAGGAATTATTCGAGCGATTAACCGCGGAGGAAGTACCCGCAAGGAGGGTGGTAGAGAGAATGCTGCGCCAAGACAAATATAATGGATTTATGTTTATTATTTTATTACAAGTATCGTATTTAAATTGCAACCCAATGTCGAGTCCTGTGGTCTTGTAGATAAAATTTGTCAAAATTTTCAAATACATTGATTGAGTTGGCATATACTTTATAGAACTTTAAATTTTAACATTGAAAACAAACTGAATTTTGGTTCTATTTGATTATTTTGATGTACTGACAATAATTGTTTCGCCTTGTTAGGGAATTGTGTGGCGTTGAAAATATCAGCATCTTATTATATTATATATGATTTAATGTTAAAGTTCAGAATTGTCACTACATAAAAACTAATAGAACCAAAATCTAGTTCGATTTAAATATTATAATTTTAAATACCTTTTAAAATCCAACATTTTCGGTTCAATAAAATCAAGTTGTATGAAAATTGTGATATTTTGATATTTTTTTCAGTAAATTTAACAGATTTAAAGCTAAATTTTACTCAAATTTTCATACAATTTTTTTTTTTCAACACTCTTTCTGCTAGGAGCCCAATTCATGGAATGGAATCTGGATTGATTCAAGCAAAAACAAAAATTGTTTTTTCGTCATAATTGATTATAATTTCTGAATACATTTACGAAAAAAGGCGAGGGTAGGTTGTGTATTAATATGACTGGGTAGATATATATGTTTATCGATTATTCAATATTATTTATTAAAATGATTTTCCGTTTATACTCTTAAGAGCATATAAATGTTATTTTTATTCCTGACTTTATTTCAGTGTATTTTGTCCAGGGACGGAGCGGAGGTCGAATAGAGAATCGCCGACTTACTTTATGAAAGCATTTGTTTTGAGAATACGAATGTGATATGTATTGACTATAGAGCCCGCCCAAGGGGGACCCTCCAGCCCTCCAGCCCTCCAGCCCTCCAGCCCTCCAACCTCCAATAGAGTGCAGTCCTCAGCGCTTCACTGTTCTCGTTCAAGGCACCCTCCTATTTAAATTATTATTTTATTTTTAATCGACAAACAAATACTGCACGCGCAGTAAATCTAATATTTATATTTCGAGGATGGAAATCTGAAGAGTCATCGCAAACTGGAGAAAGGGGACAGATTTCATTTATAAGTATTATCTACATACAACTTTAACTAAATCGCTAACTAGTAACCACTGCGTAATTTCCACGAAGGAAGTAGTAGAGGCGATAGAACGCCATACTACTCTGTCCTGGCACACATTCATAATCATTTTTCTCGTGCACGCACGTCGATTATTAACGTGTAGATATAGAAAAGTCGGTGAATGTTAAATACACAACTTGATCATTTTAGTCGATGAACTTTACACAAAATTAACGGTAAACTAATGATTTGTGATTCATTGTGAATTTCCTGTTAATTGAAAGTGTTGGTTATTCGTAACACCTGAAATCTATCTTCTACCATCGACGTGCCTACTGCGAATTTCAGGCTGAAAGTCAGCTAGGATCTGAATATTATGTTCTGCACGTCAAATTTGAATTCACATTATAACATCCGTACAGCAAATTTTGAGCTTTGCCAAGACTCATTTCACAGCCATTACTGTAAGCCCAAATCTGGTACATTTCATTATATCTTAAAACATTCAAATAGTTTTCATTGAAATGTCTTGTCTTAGCCAAAATTACCAAAATGTTGGTAGGACGCCATAATAAGGTGAAAACGAAGTATTTTACGTGATATTTAAGGTAAGCAGGTAACCCGCGTGCACAGCGCGGGTGTAAACTGAGCGCCTCTCGATTTAAGCTATGACTATGATGTTCTCCGCGTAATCTATGCATGTTTTCTAGTACTACTACTTTTTCCCTTATCCGCGCACCTAATGGAGCATTGGAACACCAAGTGCAGTGTGTCTTGATCATTTTTATTAGATACATGAAGGTACGATGATCAGTCTTACGCTTCACCGCCAGTCCAAGGTAGGTATCACACACGAAATGTATGTGAAAGCACTAAAATAATGGAAATAAATAAACGTAGGGGGGTGAAACGCAACAAGGCTGCAGACATTACAATATTGACCAGTGGACGATAATAATATTGTTAACGCGGCGATCGGCGGCCAATTAGGGTGCATCAGTGTACCAGTACCACACGAGGGTGGGGGTGGGGGTGGGGGTGATAATAATTGATGAAATAATAGTACAGCGGACATGTTTGCCCGCCAAACAGCGCGGGAGGGATTCTGCCCCTCGCATCGGATCACCCTGAATTCGCAACGACAGCACTGCGATTTTCACGAATATTTATATTTCAAATCCTATTGTTGTTCATTTATTATAAGTAACTACCACTAATATGGTGCATAGGGCACTGCACTGGTGCACCAAGTGCAGTGTATCTTATTTAAATGAAAAATCTTTGTTTCTAACTACTTTTTTATCAATCAAACTCCCGACCGGTTTCGTGGCAACACGTGTCTCTTTTTCAAGGGTACAAGTATAAATAGATTAGTGCAGTGTATCTTGATCATTTGTATTATATGAAGTTAGGATAATCAGTCTTACGCTTCAGTACCAGTCCAAGGTATCACACATGAAAATCACATATTTCAGTTGACCCCCTACGGGTATCGAATCCGCGACCTCACTACGCTACGGGGCGGACAAGTATAATTAAAATACGAAACCGGTTGGCATTTTAAAAATAAATGCGTAGTTAAAATATAAGTGTGTTTCATTTCATAATAAATTTTCATGACTGTAAGTGCAAAAAAAAATGTGTACAAAGTCTCCTCATAGAAAAAGTTTTACAGTCTAGGTCTAGGGTTTAGGCAGAATAATTTAATATATTATGATAACAAATATTTCAAATTAGAGCCCTCCTTCACACTTCACAAGGGCTGCATGGATTATTGTTTAGATTGTTGGACGACACTATTCGCTTTTTAACATTAACATTATAGCGTTCTGTGCGTTCTACAAAGCGGAAAATATTGCAGAAATACTGTGGGGGATTAGCGCCTACAATCAAAATAAACAATAGCAAAAATGGGGTCCGCAAATAATGGTGTCCCGGGAGAAATCACATCAGGACGACAATCTATCTATCTCGCGACATATCTAGCACAAAGGAACGTTTCGCGTACATATTCCGGCTAGAGTTAGATACTGTGGAGTGTTATTTTATTCACTATCATTGACATCTCAACAGCCACAGAAACTGTGGATTATCTAGGCGTTTACAGGGCTAATGGCCTGTCATCGGCTGCGTTATTAAAATCTACTGGTCTAAAATGAGCATAATTGAAGAGACACTTCTGTGATTAAATTCCGTCAGAATTTCACATAATACAGTAGGTATAAACAATTTCAATCAAAAATGGTTAGCAATTTAACGTCACCTTAGTGGTAAAACAAATTAAGTCAAAAAATAATCATTTCAAAATTAGCGATTTGCAATTGAGGTGCATTTTCACAAAGCGATACATCCGAAAAATGTTAGTTTTCGGGAAAACACCTTTTTATGTTTAATTATTTAATGACAAACAACATTTTATTGAAAAAAACTGTTTTTATTTCTATGTATAGACAGTTATGCGGTATGTACTTGAAATGTCTTTAAAAAACAATGGTCGACGAAATAAAAAAATATTAAAAAGTGAGGGTTTTTTACAAAGTGATACAAGTGCCTATATTGTATCGTTTTGTAAAAATTCTCTGTTTTCCGGTGCTTATAGTATGCTTTCTGTATCATTTAGACAAACCACGTTCAGTCTATCAGATAGCCCTTTGAAGACTAGTTCGGAATTATATAAAATGTCATTTTGGCCAATTTGGCTGATGTATCACTTTTTGTGAAAACGCACCTCAATCGCAAAATTTAAAAAAATGACAAATCGTTACATATTTATAGATTTTAAATAACAATTCATGCACAAAAGTGCGGTTATCCCAAAACTAAAATTTTAAACTTAGTGTGTTTTACCACTAAGGTGGACGATACGACGAACCAGAATTCGTCAGATGATAGGCGAAATGGGGAATCTCGTAATACGTCAAGTGGCCACTTAACCCCGCCGATGGCAGGTCATAAACCCTGTAAACGCTTAGATAATCCATATTCGTTTCGAGAGCTTACGTCTCGGTTGTGATGCTAGCCCGTCGCGGGTATAACCCAGTATTTGTCCACACTCAAGATGTTGTTAAAAGTACACAATATATTATGATGTATATAATATTCATGTGGTAATAAGCAAGTAGATTAAGTTGATTTGATTGGTGTTTGTGTAAATATTGACGTACACAATAAAAGTAATGATCGATACCGAGTACCGAGTACCGAGTCGGTAGACAATGGCCGACAAAGAAAAAAAATAATTATTATTGTGAAAAAGCACTAAGTTAATTGCTATTAGCTATCAATTTAGGAATGAAAAACGAAATGCCACACGTTAGTGGAATACATTACTAAGGCTGTTAGCTGTTAGCTGTTATAAGGGAATTATAAAGCAAACAATCTATAAAATAACAACACTCCATGGAACAATAAAACTACAATAATCATATCGACAGATAAACAATGATAACAGTAATCATTTATTTGCAATCCTGTTACGGAAAAGAATCAATTGTAGTAAGTAATTATGAATAATTTACTAGGAAATTTAGATAAACAATTTATTACAGTTTCGGAACGGATATTTCTTTATGAGAATTACACAATACGGAGATATACATACTTAAACAATCCGAAGACTCGAGTAACGTTCTTCAAACCAAAATTTTCTAGTCGAACGATTGTCATGACTTTTACACTCGCTTTTCCTACTACTACAACTCCCCTTATCCGCACCCAATGGTACATATGGCACTGCATTGGTAAATAAATAAAATAAAAAATAAACAATTTACATTAAAATAAACTTTTCCTACCTTCTAAGAAATATGTTTTCTAAATTTAATTTTATACCAATTTTTTTCTCGGGTAAATTTGAAATCAATAAAATAAAATATTATTAATATCGGTATAATAACTTCTATATAAAAAACGCTGTTTTAACGATTTAATTGAAGGTATAACGTTGGTTAGTAATAAAATATTTTTAGTAGTTGGTATTCATAATTAGAAAAAACATTCGTTTAAATCTCGGAAAACTTAATTGATCCTAATAGGGAAGCTGACCGGCAATCAGATAGACCTAAGTTCAAATCCTGGAGCAAGAATGATTTATCATACAACTATAAGCCGGGTTAATTGATCAGCCGACATATTTTTTTAAAAAACCTGCATACTAAAAAAAAGTTATTTATTTTACTAATAATTCATTTGATTGAATTGATAAAATTAACTTTTTTAAAAGGTAGATAAAATGAAAATGAAATAAAGTGGAGGAGTGAGGCTGGTTTGGTGATTCCGACAAGAGAGAAGACTCGTGTATATAAATAATTCATCCCCTCCCCCGCGGTCCCGCCCGCCCCCGCCCGCCCCCGCCGGCGCGCGGGGAGTTTGCTCAATCGTCAGATTGTTGCCAAATATTGGCACAGCAGCCTCAATTACCGATATTACATTTCGCTTTGACAAAAAACCACCGCGCGCTGGATGTGCGCCTGTGTGGGTATGGAGTATGGAAATTACCCGCGCATACAGCGGTGTACCCCAGGGTAGGCGCTCGGGCCCACCGCTGCTTGTAGCGTCCTTCTGCGCAGGGCTGCGACATCGAATCAAAACATTCAACTCCTAATCTTTTTTAGGGGATTGTTTTATATGAGTACTCTTAAAGCTAACAATCGTGCAGCAGAAAATAAAGAATACAGAACAAATAGAGCGGTTCGTATTACACTGTACAAGTATAAAACTCGGTCCAAATCAAATTTAAAAAATAGAAAAAAATCCATAGTAAATAGGCGCATATTTAAAAATGATCAAGATTCACTGCACTTGATTTATTAATACAGTGTAAATGTTTCAAAATTCATACGTTTACTTGAGATTTTTAACTTATACAACTGATCAGAGTGGCCATTGATGATAGTTAAATTGGTATAATAAAGTTAACAATAATATTAATTTGCAGTTAACAGTTTTTTTTTAAATCTCAACATGGGCGAAGATGTTTCCCAACCAATTTATTTATTTATTTATTTTATTTTTTAACCACCTCAACAGGCTAGGAGGCCCAATTACAGAGGGGAACAACGTCACAAACACCCAGGCTTGAGGAAAATCACTTTTTGATTTTTTGAGTTCTCACCGGGAAGGAACCTCCGCATCGTGAGTCCAGCGTCTTAGCCCATTACGCTACGGAGGCCGCCTAAAATACTCGACATTCAGGCATTTACAGGGCTTGTGACCCCCTCATTGGCTGTGGTGAGCATCGTTGTACACAACGCGTGTAATTACAATCCATTATACATATTTAGGCGTATTTTGTTAAATGTATATTTTTTTAATTCTGAGACAATTCGAAGCGATAAAAAGATTCTCCTCTAACCCTGCTTCTATCACTACCCTTACCAAGAAATCGACATTATCATAACTCGCTTTATTATCTCCTATCTTTGTCTTGATCATATTTTAAAGGGACCAATCGAGAATTTATTATTTGCCTACTTAAAATAATATTCTACGCTTGTTTAATAACTGAATGGATTGAGAACATACTTTTATTTTCAATACATTCAGTTATTTTTAAATGACCGACGATTAACTCATCTGCATATTAATTATTTTTTAAAAAACGTGATAAAGGAATGCAAATTCAATTATACAGCGAATATATTAATATACACTATCGAAATATTACATTCGGTGATATACACATATATATTTTCTGTACCAGCATGTGTGCTGTGCATCGGAGTACTGGAAACAATTTGGGTTAAAAAATAACGATTACTACTACTACTACTACTTTCCCTTATCCGCACCCGACGGTGCATAGGGCACTGCGTTGGTACACGGAGTGCAGTGTATCTTGACAATTTTATTACGTAAAGGTGGGATGATCAGTCTTACGCTTCAGTACCAGTCCAAGGTAACACACATAAAATATTAATATGAAAATCACATGCACAAAAAAATTACAATAATGCATGTTTAAAAAAACTATTTCAGATTTGTAAATATTTGTAACCGTCATCAAATGTTGGCGGCCGATGCGCCGACGGGTTAAAGCTAATAATACCTTACAAATTTTTAAAAAACTAATTTTTAGAAATAACAATCTTCTAACCTGTATCCATATTCGATATTCTCTTCCAAATCGCGTCTCCGTTAAAATCGTAAATGTAAAATGCATTAAATTTTTTACAGAATGAAGAAAATCGCGTTTGCATTCGCAGATTTCACATAGAAAAATATATATATAAAACTGCAAATCGCAAAGCGTGCGGAACGGAAGGACCACTCGGAAGTAAATCGCCCACAACCTCCTGAGTACCGGTGGCGGATGGCGGAATACTCGCGTACAGTGGGGTACGGGGTGGGGGGTGGAGGGGTTCGGAGTTTTATATCTCTCCGGCGCGGGCGGTATTACTAAACATCTAATCACATCTGGCTGTGTACACAGAGCGCGTCTTTTCATACTGTCGAAAGGTCGGCAAATATCGCGGTCGGGGGCTCATCGGAATACACACTACCGCTACCCGCTACCCGCTACCCGCTACCCGCTACCCGCTACCCGCTACCGGGATCTGGGATGATGTCGCGGGGCGGTGTAACCTCTTCACTTCAAAATCAAAAGTTCAAGTTGTAATTGCGAAATATTGTTATTTTCTCTAACTAACTGACTAACCGGAACCACTAACTCTCTAACTAACTGACTAACTGACTAATTCGAACCGGGTTGTGGTCTAGTGGTAGATTCGAGGACTCCGGATTAGAATCTCTAGGTCGAATCTCACTCCAGCACAACTTGTTTCCTGCTTTCTGACACAGTTATTTCCGACTATTTGAAAGCAGTCCCAAAACTGAAATATTTTGAATATATCATAAGAACTCAAATTTCTTTTTTAAAATTTCCCCGAAAACCATCACGCAGAGAGGATATTCCACAACACTCTGTCCTGGCACACTTCTCTTGCTTCCTCCACATTCATACATCTTCTCATGCACGCACGTCGATTATTCCGGCTTCTTACATGCCCACTTTCGAGCACTTGTTTTGTTCTTGATCATGCCATGTCTTTCTCGGCCTTCCTCGACTTCTACATCCAGGCACAGTCGCATCATATATTTTTTTAGCCGTTCTTTCATCATCCATTCGCTCTACATGACCGAACCATCGTAAGAGACCTTTCTAAATTTTGTCGATAATGCTTATCTCAGCCTTGCACTTTCCTATTATTTCGACATTTGTACACATACATAGTTTTACCACACATTCGCCTGAGAGTTCTTTTCTCCGTGCTAAAAATATTTCAAAATGTATAATTGAATGAAGTAAAATAAGGGGAAATTACTTTATTGTTGATTTTTGGTGTACTCTTTGATAATTTAATCAAGGACATAAATTTTTGATCAATGCATCTTCCCCGTGGACAGCCAAAGTCTAGTTTTATTTTATTTTATTTGGACTTCCACATCCACTTAATAATATTATACAATACCCAACGACGTAAAAATTCAAACGATATATTATATGACTAGGTCCATTTTATATTATAAAAGGAATAATATGAAATGAATATTTTTTAAAAAAAAAAATAAAAAATGGCCAAGGATTCGACTTTTCATAATAAACATCTTTATAATGGGTGTAAGCATCAAAAACGAAAAATGAATAGAAAACGCATTTTTACAAAAATTGATTTAGGTATTACTTATACCAAGTGAAATGCTGATAATTTAAACATAAGCAGCATAAAATGTTTTCAGCGAGTTTCGACAATATTTTGAATGGCGTCGCTACCCACCGGGAAAGGGTTAAGGCGCCCGAGGGGAACAAACAGCATTTAATATTACAGAGTTACATACTTCATAATGGAAAGGAACCAGATCTAATGATATTATAAAGTAGATTATTTCCAGCGACTCCCCGGGAATAACCGCCCGAGAGAGAAGGACGCTAAATAAATATACTCTTTTCTCGACGGAGTAAACTTTTACAAAAATAACGCCACCCAATTATTCGTTATTATAATTTTTCAATATTAACTTCATTTTAATTCAAATGAACTTAGATAGATTGCGTTGCCTTTCATTTTATACAAGTCATGGTTTTGACATAATCTTAATATTGGTCTGCAAGCCATTCGGTTCTGCCATCATAGTATACGGTTCTGATACGATTATTTCGCCTAGTCGAGGTATTTTCAAACGTGAACATTTATATTCGGTTTTTGAGGAAAACAATCGGGAATCCAAACCAACCTACGCTAAGTATCTAATCCTATGTATAACTAAATCACAATTATTTTAAACTGTAAAATCATCTTAATATTTTAAATATAAGCTACTCTACCATTGTACCATTTTTGGAAGATAATTTTCATAAATTTATTATTTTTAAATTCCCATAAAGGGAAAAAATTGGAATAAAATCGGTGTCTCCCCCTCCCCCTCCCCAACCCGCAGAGTACGGGGTAGGTACAGACAAGCCCAGTAACTCCTTCATCACCTATAACAAGCGGTGTTCCCCATCCTGGCGGCCAGTCGCGGGACGATACCCGCCGCGGTAACATGCTATTATCATTTCATAAGAAAACAACAATATCTCTACACGATTCCAAATATTTCATTAAAATTCACAATCGATGTATTCACTAATTTCCATTTTTCGAAAAAGAAATTCATTCGTGTGTTGCAAAAAATATCAAAGTGAATAATTTGGAGATGGTGTCGCTGTACCGCGCGTGGGCGTCATGGCGCGGCGCGGGCGGCGGGCCTGGCGTGCCCGGCGTGCCCGGCGCGCCCGACGCGCTCGTGCAGGCCGGCGGGGTGCGCTTCGCCGCGCACGCGCGCCTGCTGGCCGCGCACAGCGGCTACTTCAAGTCGCTACTGTCGCGGCCGTGGGAGGAAGCGGGCGCCGAGCGCGCGCTGCACGTGCCCAGCGTGTCGGCGCACCAGTTCTGGCCGCTGCTGGCCTACATGTACTCGGGCTACCTGGAGCTCACGCCCGACAACGTGTACCAGGTGCTGCTGGCCGCGCACCTGCTGCACATGCCGCGCGCGCTGGCGCTGTGCCGCGACTACCTGGCGCTGCCCGTCAAGCCCGTGCCCAGGGAGCTGCCGCCCTTCCTGGCCGCGCCCCGCGCGCTCTACCCGCGCCCCTACCCGCCCCCCTTCAGGCCCGTGGACCCGAGCCCCTTGCACATTCCCATTCCCATTCCTCCCGGACCAGTACCGGAACCCGTTGGGGATGAAGTACACAACTTCGTCATGGAAAATCAAACCTTACCGCCGAACCCGGAAATACACAACCTCGGGATGCTGGAAATGTGTCCGACAACGTCCCAAGTTAACGTGGTAGAAGACATTGAAGACGGTGAAGTAGAAATTGAAATGCCGAATGAACCACGAGATAAAAATAGTGAAAATCACAATGCCGTGAATTTGGTCAAACCGAGAAAATCTAGACGGCATAAGAAAAGCGTGGAAGTTGTCAAAACCCCTTCGAGCGATTCTGACGTTGCCAAAGTTAAGCCCGAAGGAAAAGTGAGCACGTCGCATTACGAAGATAAAGCGGTGATTGACGTGGCGTGCTGTGACGGCCCCGTGAGGTTCCACAGGGTGCTCAACACGGCGTACAAGTCCGGGGGGTCCGAGGGGAACAAGGCCGCCTCCGACTGCAGCGACTCGGACGACAGCTATATCGAGGTGGAGGAGGACTCGCGGTCACGGAGCGACGCGCCGTACGACAACTGCAACGCCTTTAGCAAGAGTCTGCAGAAGCAGATGAGCGAGAACATACGGACGATGGGCGAGAAACAAGACGAAAATCATCCGGAATTCGCCCGAGGTGACGCTGCCAAACTCGAAGGGCAAGATCCGGAAGCGAGCAACAGCGACGTTTCGTCTAAACAAGAAACCATCTATACTTGCGTGTACTGTAATCACACGTTCAAGTCCCAGTATTGTTACCAGAAGCACGCGAGGAGGCACATTAATCCCGTGTCCATAGACGCCGTGAACCAAGTCGCGCTGGACGCGGGCGACGCGTGCTGCCGGGCACGCCGGCCGGCCGCCCCGCGCCGCGAGGTGCGCCTGCTCGACATGAACGTGCAGTACTACCCGTGCAAGACGTGCGGCTCCAAGTTCCCCTCCTACTACTTCGTGCACAAGCACCGCAAGATGTGCCACGCGGAGGAGCTGGACGCCGCGCCCGAGGGCGGCGAGCGGCGGCGCGGCGCGGCGCAGCTCGGCGCGGCGGCTCACGACGCGGGGACAAGCGACAAAACCGACGACACCGCCAAATAAACACTAAATTCCCACCTTATTTCAACATATCGGTAGAATCATAAATACGTGATTTTTTGTAAATTTATCTTTGATTTGTTTATGTGTTAATACATCATATTATGTAGATATTATAATTTAGAGAAAGTACTTGTAAATGTAAAATTTATTATCATAAAATAAACGACTTTCATTTGTTGATTTTATTTTTCACGCTAATGGTTTCACAAACATTATTATATGACAAAAAAATACTGTTTTATTTATTTGTTTGGGATTCAATATGTAACGGGTGGTGGCCCAGTGGGTAGCGTCACGGTCTCTGAGTCCAGTGATCGTCGGTTCAAATCCCCACTTCGACACGACTCGATTCCTATTTTCAAGCACAAGCCGCTTAGGCTTTATTGAAAATAGTATTTACAAATTGAAATATGTGCAATTATCATAAGATTGCATAGATTTCTTTTTACTTAAAAAAAAAATGTATGAACAGAGGTGAAACATATTATCGATGTTTTATGTACCTACCAAATGCATCAAAAGAAATCACATCAAATATAAAATAAAATGTAACATTTGATTTACAGAAAACATTACCTACACTTGTTAATCTCAATCGATATTATATTATATTGTTGCTATACATAATATAAATAATAGCTCTTGAGATACGTTTTTATAAAACTGTTTGGTGAAGTCTATTTTTCAAGATTAATTTATTTTCTATTATTGAAAATTCAGATAGACTTTAAAATTATGAGAGATTCTCATAAGAATTATTTTCATTTACGTGAATTTAATTTACGTATTAAATTTTTGTACAAAAAGTTAGTTAAAAAAAGGTACGAAAACAACGACTGGTCATCAAACTTGTAATGTTCCCAGGCCGGGTGACGGCAGAGTAGAGCGGTAACCACAACAGCAAGTCCTACCTTTCTCGGGGAGGTCCTCGTCGCTGATCTCCATGGCCTCCCCGCAGTTGTCTTTCCGCCGCGACGTCTTCTTCTTGTTCTCCGCTAACGTGGTGTCCCTGCAACGGAAACGGAAACTGTTTATTGAGAGATATCGCGTGATGGTTAGTAAGACATAACTACTGATCACTGATCATCTTGCCTTCATGTAACGAATGATCAAGATTAACTGCACTTGTGTACCAATGAAGTGTCCTATGCACCATTGGGTGCGGATAAGGGAGAGTAGTAGTAGTAGTTAAACTATTAAGGACCCATATAATAAATATATGACCTTTAAAGAGTTGATAGGCTTTAAAAAAATAGAATCTGAACTAAATTTCCTAGAAAATGTCAGCAGTTGTCAGCAGCATTGCAAAATTTATGCATTTTTTTTTAAACAAAAAAAATGTATTATTCTTAATATTTGGATTGGTGCAACATTTCTTAGAATAGGCAAATGCCCATTTAGTTATCAAGAACGCTGACCAAGCCTTTTTATCTGATATGATTTTTTTTCCAAATTTGTAATTATTTAACAGTTCACATGCTATCTCATAAAATCTATTACTCAATTAGTACGACATGTATTTATTTTTTTAAATTAAAAAAAAAACTACAGTGATTTAATAATAATGGCCAAAAGATTTGATAAAATCAGTATTCGTTCAAAACTACATTCAAATTTGAATATTTCTGGATTGTGTAGGCATTTTTGCCGGTGTAACTTAACAACTTGCCGTGCTTTTTATGAGGACTAGTCTATTGCTAAATCCATGGATAATAGGTTATGAAATTTATACAGTAGGTTAAGATAGGTTGGGTTTTATAAAATAATTTAAATCAAATGGCTATTTAAAAGTAATATCCTTTATAATAGGTTATGAAATTTATACAGTAGGTTAATGATAGGTTAGGTTAAATAAAATAATTTAAAATCAAATAGATTTTGAAAAGCGAAATTTGACAATACATAATGAAGGCGTAACTCAATCGCGTATCAACCAATCACAGCTTTACGCTTTACTCTACAAACCAGAGAGAAAAAATGATTTGAAATTTTGACAGCTGCACGGCAAGTTATTAAGTTACCCCTTTTTGCCTGCCTCATATAGTGGTTAGAAAGTTGGGCTATCGTTGCAAATCATAACAGTACGATATATAAATTTAAATTACCGCGTAAAGATAATATTTAGTAGAGTGTCCCTCGCTAATTAATTGTACGTAAAATCTCAATCGCCAAACTCCGAATCGGGACGGGAATCCAATCACTCTAACAATATTACCTCTCTCTCCGGTTCTGTTTACACGGAGAGCGTGTGGTGGGGTGGTGGGGGTGGTGAGGGGGGGGGATCGGCAAAATTATAATTAATTTAGATTTTTGATTCGTAAGCCGGCCGGTGGGTATTAAACGCGGGCCAAATATTTACCCGGTCCGGGCACCGTGCTGGGTGGGAAAGTTGCGCCCCACGTTGGGCGCCATTAACGCGAGTGAGATAAAACATTGGTGCGCGATATTACTTAGTTAAAACATATTATATTAGAGGAATTAAACTAAATATACTCGGGAGCTATGAGCGTACTTAAATAAATACAAGCAATAATCGTAACTGTTTTGTACAAAATGTTTTTTCAGAGATGATGATTTTAGATTATTATTAGATAGATTATATATAGAATTTAATACTCATTTATATAACAAGAGTTATTTAATAACATTATCAGCTTCCTTGTATTATAAAAAACTTTTTTTTAAATTCATTTATTTATGATGTAATTATACATATAAATAAATACATTTGCACATGGCCCATGGCTTGGATAAAAAACTATAGCAATTATTTTGCTTTAATTCTACCCCCCTCCACCAACACTGTGCGAATGGAGGCATAGTTTTTAGGGGCTATAATATCGTAACTATTCACTATTTTAATAATAAATTCCACCCTTGCGTATTTCGTAAATATTCACCCTTCTTAAAAAAGGATTTCGGATCGTGAAACCATGAGAATACAATACTACTAACGTCATCTAACTGTGAAAATTACTACTAGTCTCAAATATCCTAGTTCAGAACCATTTTACTCAAATATTCCATTTCCTTTAGAAATACAGATGGCAGTCAGATTTTTCGTGAATTTACCAAATTAAATATTATTTTTGATAAATAAAAATAAAGTAAAACAGAATTAAATAGTGGTGGCACTATGAAATTTATTGAAGAATGATGGAGTGATATTTTTTTCCCTACTAACCTCAAATATCGGGATTAGTAAAAGGTTAAAAATTTTCTGCATCTAACACTGCTCTTTGGAAATAAAATATAAATTGATGAGTTATAACAAGATGACTATAAAAATATACAGACATTCCGATGGTTTTCTGATAAAAACACCACAGACAAACCTTTGAAAATCAGACAGTCTGATAAGTTCACTTCTGTATAAATGTAATCCAGTCAACCAAAAAGATGATATCGTAGAACCAATTACTGAGATTAATCAGTTTAATATATTGAAATTGGAAAACGAACAGAGGAATGAAATCAATCAAATTGGTCTAACACTTGTTGAGTAAGTCTACACGGAATGGGGGAGAAGAGTAAAGAGTACTCTAGCAGATTGGAAGATTGGAAATCAATTAAGTTTATTGTAATGTTAACCCTTCAACTCTGATATTTTGTAATGTCAACCATAAGACTCACCCTTTGTTCTCCTGGGGGTCCGGCGGCGGGGGCTCGCGCGGGAGGGGCTCGCGCGCCGGCCCCTCAGGCGCCTGCTTGGCCTGGCCCAGGTAGGTGGTGGGCAGCCCGTTGGGCGCGGCGGCCGGCTCGGCGGGCGGCGCGGGCGCCTTCTCCTCCTCCTTGTCCTTGCCCTTGGCGGCCGCCAGCTCCTTGGGCCCGAGCGCCGCCGGGTCGCGCGCCTTGTCCTCGCTCTGGCGCTGGTTCTCCTTGTTGTCCTTGCCCGTCTTCTGCTGCAGGCGCGTGGTGACACCGGGCGCCAGCGTGTCCACGGCCGCGGCCTTGTGCGGGTTGCGCGACGAGCGCGTGCGCTGCCGGGACTTGCGCAGCAGCTGCTTGTAGTTCTCCGTCTTCTTGGAGTGGTAGTACAGCTGCACGCAGTCCCGCACGCTCTTGCGCTCCAGGTAGGAGGCGATGACGCCGAAGTTCTTGTAGTGCTGCAGGAACTTCTCGCGGAACAGCTCCCGCTCGCCGGGCGTCCACACGTTGAGGTTCTGGCGCTCCTTGTACTCGGCCGCCATGTCGGCGCAGCGGCCGTTGGAGTCGCTGTACACGGGCCGGCGCTCGCGCGCGCTCAGCAGCATGGGCGCGATGACGGCGTAGCTGCGCATCTTCTTGTCCTCCAGCTCCTGCTCCTGCAGCCCGTCCATGATCTCCTCCAGGTCGGCCTCGGACTTGATGCGCGCGCCCACGCGGTTGAAGCGCTCCTTGTCCTCGCGCTGCTTGCGCAGCTCGGGGAACACCTTCTCGAAGAACTCGCGGTTGCGCGCCTCCTTGGCCTTGCGCTTCTGGCTGGCCTCCACCTTGTCCACCTTGCGCTGCCAGTCGGCCGCCAGCTCCGAGTACTCGCGCACCAGCGACGCCTCGCGCTGCGTGCGCTCGTCGCGCTCGCGCCGGAAGTACGCGGCCAGCTTGCCGCGCCACGCCAGGTGCCGGCGCCGGTTCTCGTGGTACACGGCCGTGTCGGCGGGCTGGTTGTAGTGCGGCACGGACGCGCCGCGCAGCGCGCCCGGCGGGTCGGGCGCGCCCAGCGCGGCCAGCAGCGCGTGCGAGCCCAGCGCCTTGCGCCGGTTCTCCGTGTAGATCTTGCGCGCCAGCGAGCTGTGCTCGGGCACCAGCTCCGACACCTCCTCCATGGGCGGCTTGCTGGTGGACGCCGCCCGCTCCAGGTCCGCCTGCTTCTTCTTCAGCAAGGCCAGCGCCTGGTCGTTGAGCGAGATCTCCGGTCCACCTTGGCGATCTGCTGCAGCAGCTCGTCCTTGGCGCTCCGGAAGCTCTGGTCTTCGGCCAGCAGCTCGGCGGCCATCGGCGGCGACAGCGCCTCGCCCCCCTGCCCCCCCATGACCCCCGCCCCGTACCCCCCGCCGCCGCCCCCGCTCTCCTGTAACAGGCAATAAGACTTACATCAAATCACCATCTTTTATATTATTAAGGAACAATAGCAGACGATTGAATATAAGATATAGTACAAAAAAGATTACATAGGTAGAACAATAATAATAAATTGTCCTTTAAAACTGTTCCCATCGTGCTTATAAGTTACATTTTAAAGACTAAAATCCTTTTTTTAAGAGAAAGATAGAAGAATCCAAGAAGAGATAAAGTCTGCAGCGATAGCATCAGAAAAATACAAATTATGCGAAATAAATTGGCTAATTTAACTTAAATTCATAAAACCAAGTATCAAGACAAGTTTGTGGTCTAACCATCCATGCGCTTTGTAGCTGCAAGATGAGTAGTAAAACGTAAAACGTCAAGTTCGAGTGCCTACTTTAACTAAAGCTAATTTCCACTTTTATTTCTACTTTTAACTTGTGACTATCATCCATTCCTTTGTAATATTGTATAATTCACTAGTTTTAACATTAAAATCTGGAGTCCAACCGTACATGCGCTTAGTAGCTGCAAGACGATATGTGCGATTTTTCGCAAAAACAGAGCTATAAAATTATTGTCCAAATATAATAAGAATAATAATCACGTTTATTAAATAACACGAGGGAACTAGCGGCTCTACCGGCAGAATGCGGAAACACGGCCACCCACAGCGGGTTGGTGTCTCGGCTAACGGGCGCCGGCGCCAAGCTTCCGTCTAGCTGACACAGATGACTCACGGAAATACTATAATAATAATACCGCTTTACCTTGAGTAATGGGGAGAAAGTAACGAAAGCGAATGCTAATTTGGAGCATTTAACTAATAAAAATAAAACATCGAGACACGACGGAAATGCAATGTCAAGTTTAGATGAGGGTCATTTTAAAGAATAAACTTTTGAGTCAGGGTCATCACCGTTTTGAAATAAGTCCTTCATTTTCCAACACCACGCTTCACATAATCAAGTACCTACAAGAAGTACTCAATATTTAATAATATTACGTAAGTTAATGAAAAGTCCGAATAATCGGTGTGCGAAAGAAGTGTGGACAGATCGGTGATGGGCCGAAAGTCCTTTTTTCGATACGGTGATTTGCAAATCTAAATTATGTTAAATCGTAAAATAGCGTAGCTGATAAGAATCCATCGGGACTCCAAAATAGCTGCGCAACCCTTCAGGGGAACGACATGATGATTAGTTAGAGGATAGAGGAGTCGATATTCGAGATCCGGCTGTCATGAGCCATAGTCGGAAATCAGGGAGACTTGAGTATTAATCTGACCACAAATCTGTTAACTTATACTACAAGATATTTCGTCCACAGTCCCGCTTGTTTTAAAGAGCATACTACACCACGTGACTCGCGGTCGCTTCCAATACAAACATATTCCTCGATTTCTCCCTGGAATTTAACATTAGAGCAATGATTTTTTTCACAGATTTTAGATATCGACCAGATGCGTGTTTGCATCGTCTTTATTTTTTAAATATTTTATTTGTTAAAGGAGATAAATAAATTATTTAAAAAATAAGACGATGGTCGATTATTATTATAATTAAGGATAAATCATAGCTCTAATGTTAAATGTCCAGGGAACGGGCGCGAGTCACGTGGTGTGTGAGAAGTTGTGTGTGTTTAGGCACCCACCCTGGTGTCGACCCTCAGCGGCTGCATCTCGGGCGGAATGAGCTTGACGTGGTGGTGCTGCAGGTGCGCGTGGTGCGCCTCGCTCATGCGGATCTTCTTGAAGGGCGGCGGCTCCTGCGCGGGCGGCTGCGGCGGCGGGGGCGCCAGCGCCGAGGGCGGCGCCGCGGCCGCGCCCATGGCGGGCTGCGGCGGGTAGCTGCCCCCGCCGCCCGGCAGCAGCGAGATGCGCCGCTGCTCGGGCAGCCGGTGGTACTCCGCCCCCGCGCGCCCGTACCCGCTATCTCTGCAAAACGTAAATAACAAACTGTCATTTGGGAAATCTACATATGTTTCAGTTATAGACAAGCGAGCATTTAAATATCAGAAATAAAAACGATGTCACAGAGATCAAATAAACATTGAACAATAGGGTTCTTCCAGATAACATCAATATCTTTGAAAACGCTATAAATATTTAAAGTATATTTTTACAATTCCAACGATATAAAACACAATGATCAAACATTTTGTTTTCATTTATTAATTTATGTTTTAAAAACACGAAATTACGAGTGACTTTTAACGCCCGTTATTGGCTAATGACGTCATTCCCGTCTACCGTGGAAGGCGTGAAATTCATTCGTAGTGAGCGCCTATATTGCTGTGACGTCACACCGCATGCGCGCTAAATGGAGGATTTTGCGAGCGAAAAAGCGCTAATTTCAAACCGCGCTAAAAAATTCATATGACATCGTAAAAAAAAAAAAAAATTCCCTTGATATTATAGTTTTTTAATCATTTTTTTAAATAAAAAATCGAAAAGAATCCAATTGATTGAAATATTCCTAGTTCAAATTATTACCTACTTCAAAACATTACGTTCATCATCACTATCATTCCACATTCGCTCCCTGTGTGAATAAGTGTATGGATTCCACAAGCTATGAATATCTTTAGAAAGCTTGGTTCATTGTTGATTAACTGTGATTGGACATGTTTCAGCCAAGATCTTATACTAACTCTTCCATTGCATGGTATAAACACGATACGACTATTCAGAATACCGGCACTATTCATGCAACTTCACAAGTGGTACTCGGCAATAAATGGTCGGAATAGAAAGGCCTGAAATGTTATTGTTTGTTTGTACATTTTTATTTAGCTATAAAAATAAAAAATTCTTACAGCTAATATATTACATAAATATTTATTATAGCATTAGTATTTTTTACTTAGCTTGCTTCTGAATTCATTTGATCCGTTTATTTGTTTGACGGTCTCCCGGTAGTTCATTATACCTTTTGAATCCTTTGTACATTATGCTGTTCTGAGTACATGTCTTAGATCTATTGATTGTCTTTAAATTATTTTTTAATTCTGGTGTTATACTCATGGGTGTTGCGGTTAAACTGAACTTTTGTCATAAAAATAATCTGGTAATAAACCATTTAGCATTTTATGAATAAACACCATTGTATTTAAATCAATCTTTTCTTTCACGGATATCATACCAAGATCTTTCAACATTTTCTTAATTTTTTGAATATCTGTTACGCTTCAGAATTATTCTCATTGCTTTATTTTGTTGGATCTGTATTTTTTTCTATTTGACCTTTGTTGCACAAAAATAATACTGTAACACGTAATCAATATTGAGGACCTATTATTGTTTCATATATTATTGTTTTGGCACTTTTCTGATTTAACTTATTTCTTATGGTGTTAAGACATCCGCGGAATCCCAGTTGGCCGCGAGGTCATGGCAGTCGACTTCATAACTGAGCGAATGTTTACACTGTAATCGGCGCGCGTACATGACAACAATTACGAACATGGAAAAAGCGCCAGGAAAAAGAGATAGCGTTCTATCCTCTCTGCTGGATGGTTAGTTAGTTGATTTGAAGTGAGACTCGTTCAGAATCCTAGTGAATTTCGAGAAATACATATTTCATGTACTATTTAATAACTAGAATCTCGTACCCAGCACTTGAGTCAAGTAGAAATATCAAAATAATTTTCAGAATATTTTCAGAAGTCGTGCTTCGGGAACTAAATTAATATCTAGCTACCCAACTATGTGCAGTGCATTTCGGGTGATTTCTCGCGGAAACCGCGCGGCGTTTATAAAAATAATAAGCTTGTATTATTACAGGATAAGATCAGATGTTAAAAGAAACAAATATAATGACAGTCTCACAATTGATATTTATGAATGTAATGGTTTTTGTATATAAAATTACAAACTGGTATTACTCAAGAGAGTTGACGAAAAAATGATGTATTAATCAAAATCAACATGGCCATGAAACCCGAAATAGAGATAGACTGAGACCCGTTTCGTAAAAAATCTAAGTCACAAAATTCGTTAATGCACCGAGCAGTGAAAATGTTTGAAGAAATACCAGAAGAGATAAAAAAAGAAAAAAGGTGTTTGTATTTATGGCTAGGTTAAGAAAATATATTGCAAGTAATATTAAATAATTATGTTTAAGGTTTTTCTATTTGCACAAAATAATACAGTGTTTATTATTAGGACATACATACAAAATTAAGTGTGTACTACTTTAAGCCCGCTATATATGGGACAGTTTACTACACAGTTTTCTGTGCAGTCTGAAAACGGTCCCGTATAAAGCTAAAACTGCATGAAAAACTGTGTGCTAGTGTCAGATTTTAAGCTGACATGACAGTCAATATTTTTTATGTAAACGTTTAAGTAGACATTGGTTTATTGTATGCTTTTAAAATACGTAAAAAACCAATAACAAATTTACATTATTAGCTAAATATACAATTTCCTGAGAGCAAACATACGATAATAACTTACAATCGCGTTTCAAAAAATACACATATTTAGCGTGTCTTTTGACAGAAGTTTGACAGACTGCACAGTTTTCTGAACAAGAAACTGTGTAGTTTTCTGAACAAGAAACTGTCCCATATAAAGCGGGCATAAGATCAAATAAATAAATAACCTACAAATACGTGAGTCATGTGCGCTAAACATTTACATTTACAAATACACATAATTATTAACGTTTTGGATTCCGCTATGGCGTAACAATGCAGTGACCTATGCACAGGAGCGAGGTAAGGCAGGCATCGAATATGGTCAAGAAATTATGCGTTTTATTTATTCATATATATACCTAAAATATATATTTAGATTTACTAGCCCGCAGATTTACAAAAATCAATGATCGCTGCCATAACTCGCGCACACACCACTCCGTCCCTCGACCACTAACACGGGCGCCGGCTAGTTCACACGGCTACAGTTCCTAGTCTGTCACAACACACATCGGAAGTTGCGGTGGTATTGGCACACACACCAAGCGGCGGCCGAGTACATAACAGACAATGTCAAGGACAGACGTACTAGCCCGAGACGGGATAATAAATAATATTAAATAATACTATAGTAGGTACAACAAGTTTGTAATAAGAAACTACTATAGAATATTAGGTACATAAAGTTGTTATAATAATACTGATAGATAGGTACAAAAAAATCTTGTCATAATACTAATATTAATAGGTTAAGTTTGTAATGAATAAATCACTCTAATAGGTACCAAAGTTGTAATAATAATATAATAGGTACAAATGTTGTCATAATGATACTATATGTAACAGGTGCAAAAGTAACAATATAAATACTTCCTTCCATTTATACATTGCTATTTATGTTACGTTCTAGAGTGTTTTTTTTTTAGAGATATTAATTACAAAAATAATTTTAAAATATATACAACTTAGATGTAAACCTCGGTCCAAGGTCCGGATAGCTAGTAAGTGAAAGTGCGGAATAACAATAATTTCATTAATTAATATTTATGTTGTTAAGTAGGATATTTTAATCTTAGTAAGAATAAAAATAATATCATTGTGCGAGGACTTGATTTTATAATGAGGATTATTATTTAATATAAATTAAATGCTTTTGAAGGTGGTTTTCTATAACGGAAAATCCTTTGAAATAATGAAGATGTAAATTTAAAATAGCCAAAAATGACAAAAGCGTCACAAATCTGTCCGTAACATCAACTCGGTTGAGATAATGCAAGTGACATAGATATATATGCAACAAATAGACATTTGTCCATGTGTAGTCTAATTAGCTCAATCAGTGTATGTGACATATTTCTAATTGATCACTGCGAATTCAATATCAGACTATCCAACTTGGCTTACATTCCAGGCACGATATTTTATATTTTATTTTTTATTTTCTAAGCGCCCATTTCTTCTTCCGAGCATGACATAAAATAATATATTTCAAATATTTTTATTTTGAATGCGTTGATAGTAAATTTAGTTGATTACATTTTATTTGGAAAAAATAGTGCAATTGATTCGGGTTTCGGATCTCATGCCTGTTTTCATACTCATCGTGAACACTAAACTGCACTACCCAGGAAAGTCACACGATCACATCACTCCCACCACTAAAACAACTGCACTGGCTGCGCTTTCCACAAAGAGTATACAAACTCTGTTGGCTAATGTACAAAGCCATGCATGATGCCGCCCCAGAGCATTTAAAAGAGCTTTGCATTCCAGATAACCTAGCTGAATGACGTCGCACACTTCGATCAGCTACATCTACAGCTATAGGCAAGGTTTTAATACCGATCCGCATCAGCGCACAAAATTTGGGGAGCGTGCTTTTGCGGTTGTGCGGATGTTTAGAAATAAAACTTAAGACCCATTTGTAATCTAAATCTTTAGATTAATGTCTTTTCTACTGACAGAGTGTTTCATAAAGCGCCCTAGAGGTATGTTTGTACGAAAACGGCGCTAGATAAATCATCTATAATAATAAAACTAACTAACTAACTAACCATCACGTCATTTCCCCGTAGGGGTGAGGAGAGAGGAAAGAACGCCATACCACTCTGTCCTGACATACTTCCTTTGCCTCCTCTACATTCATACATTCTCTCATGCACATACGCCGATTATTCCGACTTTTCACATGTCCACTTTCAAGTACTTGGTCATGCCATGTCTTTCTCGGCCTTCCTCGGCTTCTACATCCAGGCACACTTGCATTTAAACTTCACTCATTCTGATTCTTACATATAGAAATATGGCGATCTGGTCTGTAATGTGGCATTCTAGTCATGATGCAGTGCGCTGGACTCAGCAGCAGGATGAAGGATGCGGGTAAATGAAGTTGGCCGTACCTATAAGGCAGCTGGGGCGGGGGCGCGTACGGCGGCGCTGCATGTGCTGCGGCTGCTGCTGGTGCAGGGCGGCGATGCGCAGCGGGTGCTGGTGCTGGTGCTGCAGCGCGTGCGCGTGCGCGTGCTGGTGCGCGTGCAGCGAGGGCGGCGGGTAGGGCGGCGCGCCCGGCGCCGGGCCCGACTTGCCGCCCACCGCGTACCCGCCGCCCAGCCCGGCCACGTGCTCGCCGCCTCCGCCTTGACCGCCCCTGGAAACCACACGACACATTATTGGACATTAGACACATCGACTACTACTACTACTACTACTACTACTAGGTACCTACATTCCCTTATCCACCCACCACACCTAGAACCAGTTGCTCGATCACAGATCAGTACCGACTCGGTAATAAGCGACGTGATAACGATTTCTTACCCATGGATGTTTAACGTTTTCGCGATCACAATGGAACACGCGTTAAAAGTTATCGATCGGGATTATTAAACGAGCACTATACTAGTCGCGAGCCATTTCCCGAGATATATCTTTTCGCACAAATCTTCATTCAATCTTTATTATAATTTAGCCGTTTTCGGCAAGCCAATATTGAGAAAAGCAGTCGAAATAATAAAAAATCCGACAAGCGCGATGATTTGACATTTGACATAAGGCCGCGATATATAGCCTAGTTCGGCTCCGCTCGGCTCCGCTCGGCTCAGATCGTCAATGCTCGCGGTATTAAACGTTATGTCATTGGGATCGCTCAAAATCGTTAGAGTTAGCACGTGAATAGCACGCTTTTAACTACGTCGATAGTTATCTGTGCTTGAGCTACAGGGGGCTACATTCCTACACCACGTTAGCGATCACCAACCGCATCAACATGGTTCTTGTGGCGCGTATACTATGGCGGTAAGAGGTTTTACTGATTACTTTTTATTCATGATAGGTACCTTTATTTTTTATGTCGTTTTCGAATAATCGAAAATAAATATACGCGTCACAATTATGATATTCATAGATGTTGTTATTTGTTTGATCGGTGCTAGTAGCTTAATCACAAATGACTATCGACGTGCTAATAAGCGACGTGATAACGATTTCTCACCATGGATTGTTTAACGTTTTTCGCGATCACAATGGAACATCCGTTAAAAGTTATCGATCGGGATTATTAATTACCGCTTTGAATATGGAAAATTCGCCAAAACTGTAAGTAGAGTAAAATAATTTAGTTTTATAGAGTTTTAATTGATTGTGCACAATTTATCATGTCATTTATTTGCTTTAAATCAATTTGAGAAAGCAATGAAACGAAACATTTGTCAAGAGGATGCCTTAACGTCAAAGTCAAATCAACGCGTGTCGGATTGTTTATTATGTCGTCTGCTTTTCTCAATATTTGGCTTGCCGAAAGCCGGCTAAATGCAATACGGCACTCAAGAAAGATGGAATGAAGATATGTGCGAATAAGATATATCTCGGGAAATGGCTCGCGACTAGGTGCGCCCGTTTTAATAATCCCGATCGATAACTTATAACGCGTGTTCCATTGTGATCGCGAAAACGTTAAACATCCATGGGTAAGAAATCGTTATCACGTCGCTTATTACCGAGTCGATAGTGATCCGTGATCGAGCAACAGGAATACAATGAATGGTTTCGGTACCACACCATTATTTAGTCGTAAATCTAGTCGAAATTTCATTCCGCGTGTAAATGACAGGTGCCATGATATTATGGTACCGAGTGCTATACACTATACACTAATGTATTCCAATTTACACCAACGAGGATATAAATAAGAAATATTATTTTCACAAATGACTAACGGGCAATAACCTCTTTTATAACAGCAATAAAAACAGATGCAAAAAGCCGTACTTTGATTGTGGGATCATCGTCAGATGATAAACGCGATGTTTTTACATAATAAATTAGGCATACAGTTTTACAAGTGCTTTTTCTATATGAATAGTGAAATAGTTCAGTATCATAAATTATTATAATCTTCATTTGTAAAAAATGAATATTTATAACTAGATGCGTAGGTGAATCGTGACATCATTTGTTGAATTTATTGTGTACCTACATGAATTAAGCGTGTTGTCTCATTTTATACGAATTTTTTCGCTGTTACAAGTTACAAGTTACAAAACAGCGAGAAGAAAATTCAGGGACAAATTTTAACTAAGATATACGTTAGACTTGTACATAAAAACAATTAAAAAAAAAAAAAAAAAAACTTAAGAGTCATCTAACTTCATTTTAAAACCAAATCTTTTAAAAAAGTGATTTGTCGAGTAATGAGAAACTCGTTGGCACTACAGTCACTGTTTCATTTAGAATTAAAAATCTCCAGAGCAGCGCCAAGCGCCAAGCTGTCGAGCGCTGAGAGAAGTAAAAACTGGGGCAAGTGTTGCCGTGGATCGCTGTTCCGGTGAAAAACAGTCGCCAAGATTCAATTAGTGCATCACAAGCATCTGCTATAACCTTTTCAGTACGTGCGCTTCTAACGGCTTTGTGCTAAGTGGCTTTCTCTACAACTTACAATAGTGGATACACCGATAAAAGCTATACCGATGCATTCATAGAAATGATTTACTTATAATTGATTCCAAGCAGCCAAGCAATGTTAAAAAAGAACTGCGCTAATTAGGAAAAGATAACTCAACATTTTTTCAATTAATAATACTTAGTTGACTGTTGAATTATTCGGCGAAGATATTGGTAAAAAGCAATAAGCCCGCCCTTGAACTCTTGCTATGTAATTGATTGTACATGAAGTTTTAAATAAATAAATAAGAGCAGAGTGCAAGGCTGAGATAACATTATCGTCAAAATTAAGAAAGGGCATTTACGATGGTTTGGTCATGTGGAGCGAATGAGTGATGAAAAGAACGGCTAAAAGAAGTTTAAATGCAAGTGTGCCTGGATGTAGAAGCCGCGGAAGGCCGATAAAGACATGATATGATCAAGTACGTCAAGTACTTGAAAGTGGACATGTGAAAAGTCGGAATATTCGGCGTATGTGCATAAGATGTATGAATGTAGAGGAAGCAAAGGAAGTATGTCAGGACAGAGTGGTATGGCGTTCTGTCCTCTCTGCCTACTGAAATGGCGTGATCGTTAGTTAGTTAGTTAAATAAATAATAGTCAAGTAAATATAAGGTTTATCATCCTACATTGATGTAATAAAATGATCAAGACACACTAGTGTAGCCTAGGTATGCCAATGCAGTGCCCTATGCACCAATGGGTGCGGATAAGGGAAGGAAAGTTTTAGATTGCATTAAAGACACTTCAGTAAATTGATTTTTATTTTATAGTGTCGGTATTGCATTTTTCGTATTTTTATGGGAGTTGGATCATGAGAAATACCTGAATTTGGTATTTTACGCTAAGCAAAAAATGTCTCAATTGAAAAATGTGTTAATTCATATTTAAATCCAAGGACACCTAATAATAAATAATGGTACACAAGAAATCCCTAGTTTTAGGTATACGGTAAGTGTATAAAGCGAGACTAAAATATTATATATTTACTATTACCTATCATTACTATAGTTAAATAGTTTTAAAAGAAGCCATTATGTACAAAATCAATAGTTCTCCATTTTTCGTTCATTTTTAAAATTAATTTAATTGCTTTGTTGCCTAATTATTAATTAAAAATTGGGAATAGTTGGATAATTGTCAATGTAACACGGGTCAATTTTATTATTTTATTACGGGTCAAGTTGATTTTTTATTTTTAATATGGGTAAAGTTGATTTTTTTATTGATACTAGAGAATAATTTTCAATGAATGATCCTTTATGAATCGGAAGGTGTTTAAATTAATGCCAGACTATTGCTTGAATGGTGTAAAAACTCGATTTGGCTCATATATGTTTATCGGAAGATAAATGCGAGCATTTTAATCGTCTCGAGCGGAATTTTATCGACGTCATTACAGTAGCAGTCGCAATAAAACGGTAAATGCAAAGGTAAGGCATAAAGACGAATTTAGTAGTAAAATTGTACTCCTTGAGCACACTTACGACTAATTTAAAATGTGGTGGAAATAAACGACCTTTAAGATGTAGATTTTTTTAAACATTTTAAAGTTCAAAATATGCTTAAAAACACATCAATTTTACACTATTATTGTTCCACGTCTTCTCCTCGACCATCCATATCAACATATTGCATTCAAAAAGTAAACGCGGAACAAACGGAGGAAATGAAAGATTCGCGGGGGGGTAGAAATAAAATTGACCTTGGGTGCCGTCTACGTGACAAAAAGTCGTTACGGCCGCGACCGTTCGGCGCTCGACTGGCGACCAATTTATGCGGACTCATTCATCCGGAGGAAAATATATATCTAAATTGTAGAAGTACCTACTATAGGTGAATATATTATACATTTCGAACGTTTGCGGTATTTACATTAATTTTCAGTATTCGTTATTCGATAAATTAACGTTTAGAGATAAAAAGTTGAATGTAACTAACTAACTAACCATCACGCCATTTCCCTGAGGGGTAGGCAGAGGATAGAACGCCATACCACTCTGTCCTGACAGACTTCCTTTGCTTCCTATACATTCATACATCTTCTCATGCACATACGCCGATTATTCCGACTTTTCACATGTCCACTTTCAAGTACTTGTCGTACTTGGTCATGCCATGTATTTCTCGGCCTTCCGCGGTCTACATCCAGGCACACTTGCATTTAAACTTCTTTTAGCCGTTCTTTCATCACTCATTCGCCCCACGTGACCAAACCATCGTAAAAGCCCTTAGTTGAATGTAATTTTGTAAAACTAAAAAGTATGCATATATTTCATTTTATATCCCTACAGAGATGAGGTAGAATTCTTTCAAATTCAGGAATATGGATATTCGGGCGTTTACAGGGCTTATGACCTGTCATTGGCTGGGTTAAGTGGCCACTTTATGTACTACTACATTCCCCATTCCGCTTATATATACCTACTCCCGTCTTGGGATAAATCCAGATTTGTGTACAAGTATTCGAACACGCCCAAAATGTTGTAAAAAGAATGTATTTAACAATTTCCTTAGTGACATAACTACAGAACAAGAAGGTGATACATTAATTTCTTATGATTGTGTTAGGTGGGTGTAGATATAGGTAAATCTATCTGTAGTCATTCCAGACAACAAGACAAGCTGTTGTAGCTGGCAAACAGTTTGACATGACAGAATTAATTTAAGTGTAGGATTTTGTGAACGCTTTTTTCGCATTTTCAGTGGAACAAAGTCGGTGTGTGCGTATTTCAAATAGCAATTTTAATGAATGGACATCTTTCGTTTATTTCGGAGCTTTTGCGTAGTTGTGAGTTTTAATGAGAAAATGTTAACGCGTCATACTCATCAGCTGTTTTTCTCTCTCTCGAATCCATGCATCGTGACTGAGGATGGTGCTGCTCTGCAGGCTGCAGACACTGATACTGAGGGGACATCCAATCCGTGATAAGTCACAAATTACTATCACAAGAGGTGGTACTCGTATCATACATGGTAAATATAGTTAAAATAAATAAAAGCAGGACACAAAATGCCGAAAGCTCTTCAAGTAAATCGAAGACCATTGATGTCCATCAATGGTCGACCTTCTCCATGACGAGTTTTCCGTGGTTTTCTCGTCATCTAAGACAAATGCGGAGAAGCTCCTTTTGGTTCACATCAGATTATCCCGTCCGATCCTCACACTAAGTAAAGCAAATTAGAAACCATGTATCCCTTTGAAGTAAATACAAGCCTTGTACATTATAAGCGAGGCAAATAAGCAACTCAAACCTAAAAATAAAAAACTGATACTGAGGACAGAGCAGAGGCAGTGACCAAGCCTCTCCATCTTGTCAGCTGACGTTCACAACACAACCTTGTTTCTTGGACACTTCATACGTTTTATTTAGAAAAAAATTCTCAGGAAATATTCTAATCTAATTCCAAACCAACATGATTATGATAAAGGTTAAAAACGTTTACATTGCTTGTTATAAAATGTAATTTAGTACAGTTTAAGTTAGTATTATAGCCAACATTTTGAGTGTGTCCAAATACTTGTAGATTCGTCTTCAGGCGTTTCCTAGTAGGTGATATAATTCGGTAAGAATCTCACTTGCAATCATAAAGGCTTCTGCTAAAATGCTTAGCAATTTTCTCAATGGATGACAGAGAGTGTTCACTTGTGAAGCGTCGCGCCATTTTACTGTATATTGGACGATATGAATATCAAATACTAGGTAATGTTGTAGTACATAATTCGAACGGGTGGTGGCCCAGTGGGTAGCGTCGCGGTCTCTGAGTCCAGAGATCGTCGGTTCGAATCCCCACTTCGACACGACTCGATTCCTATTTTCAAGCACAAGCCGCTTAGGCTTTATTGAAAATAGTATTTTCAAATTGAAATATGTGCAAATATCATAAGATTGCATAGATTTATTTTTAAATTAAAATAAAAAATTTAAAAAAAAAATATTTTTAAAAAATGGGGGATGATGGGCGGAATGGGGAATGTTGTTATACATCAAGTGGCCACTTAACCCAGCCAATGACAGGTCACAAGCCCTGTAAACGCCTAATTATCCATAATCCCTTCCAAACTTCTCGTCTCTGTTGAGACATCAAATTGTAGTATTATAGCGTTTTTGCAACGCCAATCTCTTTAAGTGAATAAGTTTCGCGGTGAGTCACTATCCCGTGTTCAATAATGTGGTTAGTGCCGCGAATAGGGTTACCAAACGTTACGAGTGTTTCATGATTCATGACACGTCTCCCAACTGTCCCTTCATCTTTTTGCAGGTCGTCCAGGAAGTCGGTGGCGGCGGCCAGGTGGGCAGAGATGCATCACGGAGCAGACTATTCTACTGTCGTCCATTCTCTCAACGTGTGCATGCCAGTTTCTTCTTCTTTCTCTTCCCCACCTGACAACATCCTGGACTTGGAATTTGGGAGTTTCTAATCCTGTCCCTCAGAGTTTTCCCGGCGATACATCTTAGGATTTTCATCTTTAAGACTCTCAACATGGATTTGGTCTTAAGTGTCCTAATTATAATAAAACATAAATCATTATTGATGCTTTATAAAAAAATCCTGTTAAGTGGTTGGCGAAATGGTAGATTTTTTTCAGTGCAATTCGACAATTTGTCGGGATTTTCCAATTGGGTTCTTCCGATTTTATATTTTTTAATTCAAAAAATTGATTGAAAAATAACAATATCAAAGGAATTTTTTTAAAATTTTTACGATGTCATATGAATTTTCTAGCGCGGTTTGAAACAGCGCTTTTTCAAATCGCTCGCAAAATCGCATTTGGCCCGCATGCGGTGTGACGTCACATCAATATGAGCGCTCACTTCGTAATAAATTTCCCACCTTTTATATAATGGACGGGTATGACGTCATTAGCCAATAACGGGCGTTTAAAAGTCACTCGTAATTTCGTGTTTTTTAAAACCATAAAAATTAATAAATGAAAAACATTTTTGATTTGATCATTGTGTTTCATATCGTTGGGAATTGTAAAAATATAGTTTAAATATTTATAACGTTTTCAAGGATATTCATGCTATCTGGAACAACCCTATTCCTTGTGGTGACCCTAGTCGGGAGACACAGTGGAGAGAAGGTACCTATTTCCTACTAAGTACAGCGCACAGTCTAGTATGTCGTAGTGTGCAGTCTGAGTCTGCAATGTGACCCCGCGACTATCAGCTATACGCTACGCTATACTTGTGTACACACGCACCCACCCGACCCACCCAATGTGAAAGGGTCACGCTTCAGTCAAACTATTTTCACGCGGCCAGACTGCTACAGATTCACTACAGTGTAAGTAGCTGGGAGTGCTTCCCCTCACCCTCACACGTCTATCTTGCCAGGTAAGTTAGGAAACCTGCAAGTCGAGGAAGGCCGAGGAAGACATGGCATGCTCAGGTAAAACAAATACATGAAAGTGGTCATGTGAAAAGTCCGAATAGTCGACATGCGTGCATGAGAATAGGTATGCGTGTGAAGGAAGTGAGGGAAGTGTATCAGGACAGAGAGGTGTGGCGTCATATCCCCCCTGCTTACCCTTCGGAGAAATAGCGTGATTATTATTATGTATAATTTATATAGCGCCGTTTTCGTATAAATATACCTCAAGGGCGCTTTAAATATTGAATTTAACGGCTCGGGAAATGTAAATAAGTTAAAACGCGTCGGCCGCTGCAAAGCGCCTGTAAGTTATCTTGATACTAAGGAAACACTGTGCGTTATCTTGATACTTAGGTAAGTTAGTTCCCTTCGGGGCAGGCAGAGAGGATAGATCACCACACCACTCTTTCCTGACACGCTTCCCTTGCTCCCCTCCACATTCATACATCTCATTCACGCACGCCGATTATTCCAACTCTTCACATGACCACATTCAAGTATTTGCTGTGCTTGATCACGCCGTGGTTTTCTTGGCCGTTCTCGACTTCTACAACCAGGCACACTCGTTACTCGATACAAAGGTATCACGTGTGTACAAATATTCCATGTCGAGCCCGCTGGGAATCGAACCCGCGGTGGTAACCCAACGCGCTAACCACTACCAACGAAGGGAAAAAGAAATGCATATAAAATAGAATATAATACAGAAAGGATCCTTGACCGATTGCATGACGCATCCAATAAGCGAGAAAAGCGTGGGAAAGAAATTTATCATTACGATGAAAAAACACAATGATGGTATCTTCTCTATTATCTATTATTACCTATACTTACTATACACATAACGTACTATACATTATATTATATACACAGACCACAGACCTGTAGGTGTGTCTAAAGGAGAGCGTGCGACACGCGATATGACTCAACCCAACCACCACACTGACAAATCTGATATAAAAAAATATTTAAGAATTAGTAATACCACTGCACTGTAGCTGCAAGACGAATTACAGTCTGGCAACTCTCGGTGTTTTAATTTGGTTTTCAATAAAATCATGACGCGACCTTAATATAAGTATGAACTATTGTTGGAGAGCTGGGATTTCAATCGTCCATGCGCTTTGTAGCTGCAAGGTGAATTTACCGTTGTTTAAATATTCGCTAGATTTTTTCATTTTTAAATGTATTGGGTCTGGAATTAATTAAGTAATATCAATGTACAGCGCCCTTGACGTGATTTTTCATAAAAATGGCGCTTTAGAAACTATCCTATTATTATTATTATTATGACTACTATTATCTGCTCAGAATGGTGCATAGGGCACTGTTGATACACCAAGCGCAGTTAATCTCGATAACTAACTCGAATTAATAATAAATAATTAAAAAATAATTCCGGTAACCACACACATTTTTTGATATAAATAATGGCCAATCGAAAAGACGAATCATTCGGGAATCGACATTTTATCAGTGGGTATACCCAGTCTATGAAGATACTCTAAAGCATAAGTCTGATCATCTTGTATTCAGGTAATAAATGATTAAGTCAAGATTAGTTAAACAAATAGTTAACACATTTTATGTCGACTTGGAATTAATTACATCAATTATCTACATCGCAAGTCGTGACGCGCATGATATGACGGTAATCGGTAAAATCGTCATATTATACGCGACACAAGTACCTACGATGATGACCACGGGTCATAAGTCCGCCATTTGGTCATCTCATTATATCTAACTGCATGTGCATAGATACGTTGGTGATCACAGTGTTGATTATCGGAAGGAGCGTGGAGTAGTTACGGTGGAGTGTGTCCTACTTACGGAAACATTCCCATCTAGGGGGTTATTACGGGGCGGGGGCGGGGTAGGCGAGAGAAGGGGGGGAAGTGACGACATACCTGAAACAACGAAAACAAATCTTTAGACACAAATCATTCGAGACTTAAATCAGGGAGACAAGATTCATTGACAAAAATCATTTTAAAGAAAAAAACCTAATTTCATCTATCTACGATTATTTAACTTATATGGCTGGATGTGGATTGCACTACCCTGCGACCTGCGACCAAGCAGGAGTCAACTGTTTACTATTATTATTTAATCAAAAAAAGTTTAAATGCAAGTGTGCCTGGATGTAGACGCCGCGGAAGGCCGAGAAAGACATGGCATGACCAAGTACTTGAAAGTGGACATGTGAAAAGTCGGAATAACCGGCGAATGTGCATGAGAAGATGTATGAATGTAGAGGAAGCAAAGGAAGTCTGTCAGGACAGAGTGGTATGGCGTTCTATCCTCTCTGCCTACCCCTACGGAGAAATGGCGTGATGGTTAGTTAGTTTTAGGTAACATCGAATCGGGTTGTGGTTTAGGGGTAGATTCGAAGACTCTCGATTGGAATTTCTTTAGGTTCGAATCCCACTCCGGCACAACTGCTTCCGGCTTTTCGGCACAATTATTTCCGACTATTTGCAAGCAGCCCCAAAATTTGACTACCCTTTTGGGAAAAGGGCATGATGGTTATTGTAAGTTCGTGCTGCTAATGAGGCACCCCAGGGGTCAACGTAACAGACATAATATTCTAGGAGTGGTCATGCTATATCACTAACATATTAGGATATAGCTGCTAATTGCTATAGGTTCATGTATTGTTGTACCTGTTGTTGTAAAAACATTATTATTATAATTTATCTATTGCGATATAAGTGATAATGTTGAAAATGAAAAAATCTAAACCTAGATTGAGAAGGAATTTATCTTTTAGATCTCCATATTAGATCATTTAAAAATTTCCTGACACAGTGAAACAGCTGAGAGACAAGGAAAGCGAACAGGAAGGAATGAAAGGCAAAATGTCATTCAAACAAGAATAAGAGTGATAACAAACATTTACTTTATTTTCGCATGGGGCAAAAACGGCCATTATTATTATATTGCGGTTTCAAATTCCAGGTAACAATAATAATAAGTAATATCTAATATCAGCTGGCTGTTGTGCGTACAAAAATATTTAAAAAGTACCCAGTAATAACAAGGCTAGACAAACAGCATAGAAAAAAAATCCACACAAAATGTTCCGTCATAATCTGTAAGCGCGAGCGGGAGAACACGTCCACCGTCTCGCTCTGGCGGGCGCTGATTGGCCCCGCGCGCGGCGGCCATCTTGCCCCGGGCTGGCTCGGCCAATGGCGCGCCGGACCCGGCCAGGCCCCGCCCCGCGCACACAGCGGACCCGGCACTCGGCCGCCGGCAGCGCGCCGGACGGAAGCTCGGGGGTTATCGTTCCGGATGCGAATCTCGAGACGAGACAATTAAAAAAAAAATAAAATCAAAATGTTTTTTTTTTATAAGGTTGGTTATGAACGGCGGCCATCTTGAGTGTTGTGGGAGGCTGAAATACAATGTTTTGAAAAACATGATTTGGTCCACTGTTGCCACTGTTTAGTAGCGGCATTAGATATGTTTATCTTAATACAATTATTTTTATTTGTCATATTTATTACTCATGATTCGAATTTTTACCAACGATAAAAACTTTATTATTTATTGATGCATACATATAAGTTAACATTTTTTTTCTTCATATTACTAGGGGCATTATTTCTCTCTTTTCTGATATGAAAACTCAGTCTTGAGACTAAAAATTGTATTGAATTTAACGTAAAACCTCATTTTTTTTTTAAATCTCCTTGCCCGAGAACTCGACAAAATTGTGCAACAGTTCAAGATTCAGAAGTCGTTGGGGAAATAAATCTCCTATGAACAGCGCCTTTGAGGTTATTTCTAAAAACTGCGATTTATGAGTTATCCTAATGTAATTATTTATGAGTTATAGTAGATTGACGCAAAATTAAATCTCAGCTTTAGAATATCCATTAAGTGTATATATTCAGCACGAATCGTTACGATAGCATAATAATATATATACCAATTCTTAGGCTGAAAGTCATAGTCGTTCAGTCAATCGCTGCTGGGATCTGAATATTTTCTAAACATAGAATTTGAATTAAAATTCAATGCGAAGAACGTATTTTTATCTCGGTATTTATAATTACAAGATTACGACTTTCAGCTTTTTAGATTCCGTGCGATAATGCGATAGATTGCATAAGATAACAATAATATACAATGAAAATAAAGTGGTTCGATATAGGTAGCATATTCTCGTCTTTAGAAATGAGTAGGTAAAGCGATATTAATAATATATAATCGCTCGAATATTGCTAGACCCCAGACCTACTATTGAAGAGTTGGAGGTTAGAGTAAAGTTAGTTGTGTAAAGTATTTCAATATAATGTAACGACACTTGGAAACTTTGTTGCGGCGGGGAATGATTTAAACTTTTCAGACGAAATCGAAAGCTGTGCCGCGCCGTGGTGACTTCGCTTCCTGGTTACCCACACACTTACAGCTGACACGCACATACGCACCTTCCTATATGAATATGTATATAAGACACGAAATAGAAAAAACTCGTGAATTTCTCGAGAGAAAATATCATGGCGTACAAGAAAAATGTGGGAAGAAATTAAATCGCGTGGATAGTGTTCCGTCAATCAAGGTTTACTGTACTTGGTGTACCAATGCAGTGCCCTATGCACCATTAGGTGCGGATAGGGGAAATAAGAAGTGGTATTTATCCACAGCGCTCTTTATAGGTAAACTTGAACCGGTTGTGGTCTAGTGGTAGATTCGAGGACTCCGGATTAGAATCTCTAGGTTCGATATTTGAAATATTTGAGTATATTATAAGAACTCAAATGTTCTTTTTAATTTGAAAAAATTAAAATTTAATTAAAAAAAACAGCGCTTAATAAATACATATAAGACTTTTTTTAAATAAAATTAAATACTTTAGGGAAATGGCGTGACGGTTAGTTCAGTTTAGATGTTATGATGGATTTCAATTTCGGGGCTGCTTTCAAACAGTCGGAAATAACTGAGCTAGAAAGCGGGAAACTGCTGTCTTTCCGGTGTTTCCCGAATCCATACTCTCTGTGGCGGGGGTGGGCGGCGGGGCGCGGGCGCGGGCGCGCGGGGCGCGGGGCGGGGCGCGTGGGGCGCGGGGCGCGGGGCGCGGGGCGCGGGGCGCGGGCGCGGGGCGCGGGAGGGGCCACCCCTCGCCGAGCCGAGCCGCTGTCAGGTGCCGGGTATTCTACCTACTAATGTGATATATACGTGCCGCATATAGAGATATACTAGAGATAGTAGGAGAAGTAGAGATATACTATAGACAGACATGAACCGCGGGATAAGATACACATTATGAAAACGTCTTCAAAATTATACTACAAGGTAGGTACTACTAGTTTCCCTTATCCGTACCTAATGGGGCATATAGCACTGAAATGGTATCTACACCAATTTTAGTGTGTATCTTGATACCTTTGATGATCAGTATTACGCCGCAGAGCCAATCCGGCCAATCCACATATTATGCAATATTTAAGTATGTGAAAACCACACTGAAATGAACGGGTATTTAATATTGACCCCGTCGGTAATTGAATCCGCGACCTCACGCAAGGTAGCCCGACGCCCTAACAGTTACACCAAGAGGCTGATGGTACTTATATTCTAGACAAGTTTGATGTGAAAATCGGTAGATACCGAATCATTGTTTAGATAAATTAATCGGTCAACTGAAGATAAGTTTTCATAAAAATCAAAACAATTGTGTATTTCAGAAGGTAATTCTGGAATTTCGAAATTTCAGGGAACCCTTACACACCAGTACAGTACACACCCGCGCTTTCACAGCGCGGGTGTGTACTGTGCGGCTCCCGATTTACAATGTTCTCTGTGTAATCATTACATTGTGTTTGTGTGAAAGCGTTAAAAAGAAATATTTTATTTGAATTTTGATAAGTTGCTTGTGTTAAAAAATACGAATGAAATCGTGGGAGAGTGGGGGATTCGATATGACGATCCTGTAAGTATATTTTTCTACTCATTGAGTGAGTTTTATCACTTAAAATTTCCCGAGCCAATGTAATGAGGTAAATTTAAGCGAAAACGGCGCTACATATACTATCCAAAATAATAATAAAATATTAGTCATGTAATATACACGAACAGCCGATCGCATGGTTTGGAGGCAGATTGTGGAAACCATATGCTCCGCATAGGGAGCGGATATAATATGATGATGAAGAAGTATTTAGATACCTAAATCTAAAAATAAACACCAACAGTTGATTTTCCATAAAAAAGCAATCAATAGTCGTGCTGACTTTCATTCTTTAGGCTGAAAGTCTTAATCGTAAAATAAAGCTTTCAAAAAAGGTTTCGAAAATTAAAAACATGTTCTTCACACATTTGAATTTAAATTCTATGCGTAGAACATAATATTCAGATTCAAGCCCTAATTGACTACTATGACTTTCAGCCTCGTATGAATTTAAGGCGGGAATATATTTTGTAAAAGGAACACTCCACTCCACCCCCGTCCAGCGTCCAATCAGCGCAGCCGTACGATGAATGTTTACAGCCAGCGGTAGTTGAAAGGGAATTGGAAAAATAATTACAGTTACTCAACCAGCCTCGAGTGACGTGTGACTTCTGTATACTAGAGGATACTCAGGGTACCACACGAGGTCCCCACTTCGATTCCCGATGGCGTCAATACAAAATATTTCGACTGTGCCTGGGTGTAGAAGTCGAGGAAGGCCGAGAAAGACATGGCATGATCAAGTAAAACAAGTGCTTGAAAGTGGGCATGTAAGAAGTCGGAATAATCGACGTGCGTGCATGAGAAGATGTATGAATGTGGAGGAAGCAAGAGAAGTATGCCATGACAGAGTGGTGTGGCCCTTCGAGGAAATGGCGTGACGGTTAGTTAGTTAGTTATTTCTCACATTTAATGTTTATTCACCCCCCCCCCCCTACATATATAGATATTACACTTGGTGTAGCAATGCGGTACCCTATGCACCATTAGTTGCAGATAAAGATGGGTAAATCAGTATATAAATTATGAAGTTTCCTCGTATACTTATACGTATTTGGTAAATTCATAGCTAAATGGGAAGATGAAGTTCTAGTATGGAAGAGTTATTTCAGCTTCAGTAACCGTTATTTATAGTCTTGATAGGAAATAGGAACTGAGGTGCAATCTATTGCTCGGGGATCGGGAAATATTACGGAAGTGGTTATTTTTACCACACCTACAATATCAGAATACGATACAGATTTAACAAAAAAATTACGAAAAATATTTTTTTAAATGTAGATACATAACAATGAATAACGAAGAGCCAAAAAACTCAACAAAAAACGAGCGATAAAATATTGAATATGGGCTTGTTGCAGGTAGTACATAATTTTCTGTCAATGCAGAAAAC
>JAGVSP010001066.1:0-49153 GCA_022494985.1 Micrasema minimum
AAATCTAAAAACATGTCTCAAATAATTCGACATTTCTGTGACATTTTATCTGCGCGGAAAGCGTTTACGGTTTCCGAAAATCTCCAAAATGGCGGAATGATAAAAGCATTTTCGCTGTCTTCTCAATGACATTAATTTAGTTTCTCATAAAGAAATATCTGACAGGGCACGGGTTGGGGACGGTGCGCGGGGAGGGGGGAGATCTTCTTGTCTGGGTTTGGCCGCAGGCTTACACTGAGTTTTGCTCTTTGTAAGGGGAATAAAGGATCAGGTTAGCTTATTTCCTGATGAAATCTAAAGCCGCGATCTCCACAAGGCCGGGTTGTGCACATTTTCCGACTAAACAACATTTTGAATTTAGAATTTGGAATACATTTTCGTTAATCATTGGGTGCCTTGTTCCAAATATGGAAAGCTAAAGCCCTTTTCCTAAACAAAATGTATGCTAAAATAGGTAGCGCTTTGTAACTTTAGGAACACGAATAAAAGACTTTTAAACTATATAAGGTTGTACATATTAACTTTTTGAATATAATATACGAGAGCTATGAGATTTCAAAAAACAACCTCAAGTATTATTAGATTTCTAGAAATAAAAAAGAAAACATTTATTGAATACCTAGGTACTCATCCATATTTAAAAAATATTCGTAGCCAATGTAAATTATTGATCATTGTATTTTTTCCAATAATAAAATAATAGATATTCGCATAAAAAAATTAAACCAATTTTATTTCGTGAATTTACTAACAATTCATAAAAGTTAACATAATACTCAATGTTAGTATTTTTACGCCGATAAATAATTATTATCGATTTCACAGCCAATAAAATAAGCTTTATTATTCAATTATACAAAATGAAATAGTGGCATTGACAAGGGATATGAAATGTAATGTTTATCACAGAAAACCTCCTACATACGTTAAAAAGGTTGCAGACCCCTGACCTGAAGGATTCCATATAGCGGTTTAGTTTATATTTCTTTCAAGTAAAAACTACATGCCTACCATTCTATTATGAATATTGACATAGCCAAATAGCCATGATGTACCCCATGCACCATTAGGTATGGATAAACCCATATGTCGCCCGCGTAACGCGCGTTTTAACAAAAATCTGACAATCTTTATTCCTTGGAATTTGATATTGACAAATTTCTAATAACCCACGAAATAATTTCAATGGAATGTAAGTGGAGCAGATTATTATTTTTCGATTGAATCGTCAATAAAAACTTACCCGCTTTGGTCGTAAAAATAGAAATACACTACATTCCAAATAATAAAGAAATTCGTTAACAGATTTACTAAAATAAACGAATATTTTTCTCCTTCATTACTGGAAACATAAAATAATGAAAAAACGCAATTTAAAATGAATAAATTGCTCTTTATAGCTGCTTAAACAATGAAATATTTCGCTAAAACTCGCAATAATAAATAAGTCTTAACGCAAACAGTATTAATTTCACCATTGTGCTTTAATTTTTTCCTAATATTTTCATTCGGTTTAAATTCCTTGAAATTGGTTTGTGTTTGTATTTGTGCTATCCAAATTTTGCGACACCTTGTTCCGTAGGAATATGTACTGGGAGAGGTGATACGAAATTTTGGAAACACTATTTCGTTTGCTTTTATGTGTAGCCCTCATTGATTTATTAATACACCTAGATCTGCCTTGCAGAGTAAATTATTTAAAAAAGTAATGACACGAAGATTCCGCACCTTTAAATTCTCACGACCTTTAATTCTTGTCGGCAAGCATCCGCCGCCCACACACCGGAAAAGGTATGGGCGGGCGTAAATATAGGGTTACAGGTATACAATACTAACCTGTTCCTTATGAGGAGCGTTCATGAATTTTAAGATCCTTCTAAAGTTACTTTTTTTTTCTTGTGGACGCGCTGTTCGCTATTATTTAGAAAGAAAACTTCTTTAAATATTAATCATTTAAGGCTATATGTAAACAAATATAATAAAACATTTACATGTGGAAAATTACACTATCTTTTTTGTTAATTTTACCCGTACGGTTTTTAAACGGTTTCATGACACAGGAAGGCATTTTGGATTGTTTTCTGGACGTCCGACCCGGCCGGCGGTTAAAGAAATACTAAACACGCGTATGGCGGAGTTGGAGGTTTTGGCGGAGTTGAAGTGTCATTCATTTCTGGGTTCAATTCGTATTAATAAATCAATGGTAACCCTTATTAAGATGTAATTTATTTTGTGATTCGAATGACTTGTTCTGTTATTTTGACCAATTAATAATTTTTTACTATTTTAATCAAATTTAAACATGTTTTGCAATAGTTGGTTTAAACCTAAAGGTGTTTTCATACATACATAATATTCGTTAAGTTGATAGCGTCCCGAAAAATAATGAAAATATTATCATCAAACATCAAGTGTTTGAAATACATTTGATTGAAAACGGCATTTTTTGTAACAGAGAGTTGTTATCGGTTGACTGAATTACCTTCGTAAAAAAAATTCATAGATTATAAATAATAAGTAATGATATTGGTTACGAAAGATCTCATTATTTACAGCAATCCGTCCGTCTTGCGCATCACTAGTTCCATCATAGATAAAATTTTGGTGTCAATTCGAGAATTTCCCGCCTTTATTCAACGTAGTTCCCGCCTAATCCATACACAAGGTAGTCTGTAATCTATGGAATAATTTTCTAATAATCGCATTAAATTTATACAATGGTTATGCAACAGAGTAAGCTAATCTTTGCTCGAAAACATATAGTGGAGTCATAAAAATAGATGCTATATGATTTAACTTTTAATTTTTGATACCTAATATTGCACAGGGCACCGTTTTGGTACACCAAGTGCAGTGTTTTCTTGGTCATTTAATCAAATGCAAAAATAAACAAAAAAATATTTTTTAATACAAATTCAAAATGAATCTAAAATAAAATTTGAAAATATTAGTCTATTTTGTTAGTTTGGTAAAAATAACAGGTTTTAAAATTTTAAGCCGCTTCTTCATTATGATTTTTAACTTCTTACTATGGTAACTTAATAATTAAATTGTTTAATTTTTTCTTTATCCTCAATGAAATTATATTTCCTAGTGTACACGATTTCTTTCGATTTTTGACCATTACCAATTATCAAATAACGGCCTTATTTTAAAACAATATTAGCGAACTCTGATAAGCGAAGATTACTCAATACGGTTAAACAATTTTCATCTAAACGTAACATTATGTTTGCATAAATCCATGGAATTTGATTTCAGCTCAATTTGCGATTTGGGGCATTCTCCGGCCATTAATCGTGCACAGATTTATCTTTGTTATGGCGAATATTTTCGGCATTTATCGTCGCCATTCCAACCACGTACGGGGCATAACTATTCCCGTAAATAATACTTAAATGGTGATTAATAACACTACACACCTAATGCAACGATTAGCGTTTTTCGCGAATGTAAATCTGAAACGAGGCATGTTGTACACGGGGCGGCCATGCTAAAAAACAAAGCCTGTTTTTGTAACTTGTAGGGATATATTTATTACAAGTTGTACTTTATTGTTTCCTTCTTAACCTTAATTATTTGCAAGAAATCTTGAAAAAATACAATTCAAATTAACTAACCATCACGTCTTTTCCTCGAGGGGGTAGACATAGAGGATAAAACGCCACACCACTCTGTCCTGACACACTTCTCTTGCTTCTTCAACATTCATTATTCTTTTCGTGTCCACTTTCAAGCACTTTTATTTAATAATGCCATGTTTTTCTAGGCTTTCCTCGACGTCTACACCCTGACACACTTTTTTTGTAAGATAAGTTTTTTTTTGCTTTTGGACTTAAGATGAGAAAAATTTAACCTGTGTTAAATATTTGAAACGTTAATGTACATTTTATGTAGTTTGCTTCTGATTTGCATTTTAAAGTGCAAACTAAAATATTTCCATAAAATGACTGAATGCCGTGCATTTTAAGCTTAATGCATTCTTGCAGTCAACCCACGACGTTGTAGTTTTCTTTATATTACAAATATTATTAGTTCCGTAAATAGTTATGAAATGTATTAATCAACTTACAGATAAGGAAGGATTTGATTTGATTGAAAGCATCCACGATTTAAAAAAAAAAAAACTTAAAGGTGGCAAGAAAATATAAAAAACTTCTTCTTCTTCTTCTTTTGCCACGTTCGCTCCTAAGTGGAGCATGTGGACCTCACTAGATCCCTCCAGGAGACCCTGTCACCAGCCAGCTCTCTCGCCTCCTCCCACGTCAGGCCCGCATCCACTAGTTCCGCCGAATACAACCGTAGGATGGGCATCGACGGTCTGCCAGGACGGCGGGATCCTGCAGGCGTAAAGCGATGCGTGCTGTCTGGAATTCCAGTTTATACTCGGTCAAAACAAAATGCCGACTCCTTAATTCCTGTATTGTGCCGGTGCTCCTTTATGGATGCGAATCCTGGCACCTCACAAAAGCTCAGAATGCTCGCTTGTTGAGCTTTGAGAGTGAAAAAACACGCCTGTCAAAAAATTACTTTATTTAACATCGTAAAATAATCCGTAAAACTTTTAAAACAATACTGCAAAAGTTCCGTTAAAACGTATTTTTGTCATAAATATTGTATAACACATACTTATATATCTTGAACATCACGACTTACTGTACATTTCTATCTTCACTAGGGCAAATTTAATGAGATTTCCCTATTTGAATATGAGAGTGCTTCCTCCTGAGTGAATAGACTGTAGCGTGTATTTTGCTTTACCTACTTTAGTTTAGTATAACACCTGTGACACGTATTACTTTAATTTATCTTTCCACTGAGTTAGGATCTGTACAGACCTTCAGGTTTAACTGAATCAGTTAGAAGTGAACCATTTTAGGTTGAAGCGATTTTCTCCTTTTCATTACAGGTATTACTTTCGTTCACGTGTGAAACATTCAGTTACCAAACATCAGTTTTGAATCTTGTATCTAAAGTTTCCATTTGGACTTTGTGATTATTCGAAAGTTAGGAATTAAAGTACTAATTAAACCTCTACAAATCACTAAATTCACGCACTTTTTAAGGGAAAATACTATTATAACACGGCATTGTTAACACCTTCGACGCGCGCGACGCTCTAAACTCTAACTTTTAATTTTTTCCGTTTTAATAATATTTTTAATTATGCATAAGGCAATAAAAACACCATGAAAAATTCAATATAACTGCCATCGAAACAAATTAATCTTTCGACAATATTCTTATTCACTGAAGTTTACACTCAGGGTGCTTAGCATAAACAAACATCGAGATCGAATTCTGATAAATTCAATCTAAGTGATCTTTGTATGGAAAATCATTGCCAGCGAAGAAATTAAAGTACGCTAAGGGCAAAATTTTTCCATACAAAGTGATGAATTCGATCTAGATTTGTGTCGGTACTAAGGCCCCTGCATCGCAGACGAAAATAAATTATGTTTTTACAGTGTTTGAAGAATTTGCTTACATCCAAATGGACGGTACGGTTTGATCAGTTAGGAATGAAAGTACGTAACATGTTACTTTATGAGTGACCCACATTTTATCATTCGCACCCCCCATTCCTCCCGTTCCGCTGTCGTGTTGCGATATTGATTACACTTGCGTGTACTCACGAGTCCCAGGTAGGCAGATAATCTGCTAATAATTCATAATCTGTTGCAATATTAATTCAATCCCCTCGAGGCGTTCAACTTTCAACTGGGGCAATTATTAAAGATGCATTTAAATGGCATGCTAAAAGTTTATTAGCCTCAATGGGAATGTTCGAATTTTCATAAAATCATTAAATTATGAAATGCCCCGTTGCTCCTTCCTGTTAGAACCAAATGTTCTCCAGTCCCAATTAATCCAATTGAGGAAGAAGAAAGTCGTTGATTATGGCTCTGTACCGCTCGTCGATATTATAGGGTCGTCTTCTCAGCAGATATTCTCAGCAGAACGACTGCTTCGAGGCCGGTCGCGCCTAGTAGCATCTCTTGTGTTTCCAGTCTCTTCACACACTCATTTTAGTTTTTTTTTGCAAAGAAATAATAGAAAATTCCGAGCCGTGCTTTTGCAAAATTGTTCAACGTGTGCATATTATTGTATTTATTTGAGATAGTTGTAAAAATTAATAATTTAAACAAGTAAATCTAACAATTATATTGTGAAGAGCCTCTATGAAAACGTAATAGTATCTGCAGGTTTAATATGCTCCAATTGCCTAAAATAAACCGTTGCATATCCCTCACTAGGTACTAAATATAAACAGGGGTAACATTTTCTCAGAGCGTTATCATTAATTTCCACGGCTGTTCGAGGCAGTATAATATTACCTAATATATTCCAATTAACGCCAGCATCTTCAAAACACGAAGTGTCTTAGCACGTTACTAAACCCTGAGATAAACACTGTAACTTCCTCGCCGGGTGCAATCCACGCGTCTGCAGTCTCGAATTAATCTTATTAGAACTAACAACTAACAATGAATACTAATCCCCTGACGTAACAAACAAGGAAACAAATATAATAAGTTGGCGGGAAATAGGGGGCACATTCGCCATACGCCACATGCGGGCGGCTTGAGTTATTCGCACTTCCCCTACTTCAAATTCTCGTTAAAACCACGCGAGATTAATTACAATAACTTACTTTTTACTATCGAACCCTTTTGCATGTACGTATATTTTAGAAACTGTTTTTCAATTATCATTTTTACACCTTTTCGCCTACAAAGATTTAAAAATTGAATTAAAAATTATTTCATTAACGTGAAACGTAAAATGAGAGCCTTTTCTTTAAATTTAAAAACTTGACAAAGAAAAACTTTAGCTCCATTTTTCAAACCTAATTTTTAGCTAAGCTAATTTTTACGCATACCTTTTATACGTTTATCGTAAAAATACAACGAATGTTGTACCACAAATAATTATATAGGTACTTTAATTACTGTCCGGTATAGCATAGTGGTAGCGCATTTGGCTACCGTGCCTGAGGTCGTGGGTTCGATTCCCGTAGGGGGTCAACATGAAATATTTATTTACTATGAGATTTTTAAATTAATATTTCATGTGTGATACCTTGGACTACCACTGAAGCGTAAGACTGATCATCTTGCATTCATGTAATGAAATGATCAAGATACACTGATCTGGTGTACCAATGCAGTCCCCTATGCACCATTGGGTGCGGATAAGGGAAAGTAGTAGTAGTAGTAGTAATTATTTCTGGTACTTAAAGAAACTATCTGTATTTTGTAATAATGTCTTAAAACATGAAATTATTTATGAAAATATTCGGCCTACGCAGTTTTAAAACTAAATTCAGTGCGTTAAAACGTACCATTCATAAATAAAGAATTAACCATAAAATATTGTCGAAAAACTTACTTTTTACGGGATCTTTCTTTTTATGATCAATGCGTCTTTTCCGTGCCTTTAAAAACTCCAAATAAATCATAAAGACAAATCATTTTAATTCGTAATAAAAACATTTACTCTACATTTATAAAGACGAACAAAAAAATCGGTGTGCGTCGGACCACACGGTGGAAGTTATACTTCTTTGGCCATTCTCATACACCCACTCACGCACACAAACAGACAGGATATATAAATGAAATATAAGACATTTTTCAATATTATTCAATATATTTATATTCAATATATTATACGTGACTTCATTATTATATTTATACACCTATATTATCATTATCAGTTATTTCAGCATCAATCAAAGTATCGAAGTATCGATAATATCAAAACAAGTATCAGATACAAGCATCAGTGACTGTGGCGCCATTTTCTCTTAAGCGCCATTTTCTCTTTAAAAATCAGCGTGACGAGGGTTTCTCGACCAAACATCCCACCCCAAAGTGTTCTAACGGGCGAAAAGAAGTATAACACTCAAAATTCATTTATTCAATTTGAGACTTTAGAAAACGTGAAACAAAAATTTAACCGGAAATGTATGGTAAAATGTTATTACAGATTTTACACTACAAAACGTTCTTTGTTCACAAAGTTTTATTTTTAACATTTTTATTAGCTATAATTTACTTTCAGTTTTAAGGTTTTTTTTCCGAACTGAATTGATTCGTAATAAAAGTGTAACTCTACATGTTTTTTCTCTATTGTTATATTATGGTACTTCTTAGGTATTTTTTAGCATCAAAGATATTCTTCGAATGTGTATGAAAAATTCATCAGAATTGAAAATGCTATAAAATGATATAAAGTATAAATAAAAATGTTAAATATTTTTGTTCTTGCTAACGAATATCGGGCTCTGTATGTGAGGCCTACCATGACGGTAATTATTAAATTGCTTTTATGTACAGATGAGTTTTTTATAATATACTGTTTTAATTTCAAATTTATTGAAAATATAATAATGAGGCAAAAATAATGCCAAGTTGATTACAAATAATTTTGTATTTTGAATCTTTTTTGTAACACTAATCAGCTTAGTTATTCAACGAAACTTGCTGAAAATTACTGATTCAGTGGTAACTATTTAATAAATTTAAAAAGTAAATTAATTTATTTTACTTCACATACTTAAAATCAACATTTATTGCTTTTTTACTATGAGGCAACCTCACTGCACAAAACCCGTGCTGTGGTATTTACTATAATTGTGTTTTTGTTTCGTAGGTAGTAAATATAACAAAATAAGTGTTTTTTTTATCTAATTCCAATATTTCTTTGTATTTTGTTACAATCTACAATGATGTACCTATTCAAAAAAATGATATTTTGTCTGCTTCGATGATAAATAATGTTGAAATGGAGATTAATGTTTTTAATTGTGATTTCAGAACACAATATCAACATGGAAGAAATGGTCGGCAGGGGATTCGGGTCCCGGGGGACGAATATCGGGCTCTGTATGTGGCCTGGACCCAAAGTAATTATCCCATTGATTACTTTTCAATAATTTATTACTTCATTTTGTTTTCGTTTTCACGTATTTATTTACAAAACCAACGATAGTCGATCTGTATAATAATATGAGATCTGGAATATTAGTTTGCATGACTAATAACGGGTTTTGATTAGTGACAGTTGAAGTTATATACTATGTATATCCACAAAGTAAGTTCCGTTTGGTTATATAAAAAAAACGTGTACAGATACAAAAACAATATTTATTTTACAAAATTCTCTAAACAATTTTCTGTTACAAACTTAATTTTTGTCATAGCGTGGCACAAGTTTTTGTATGCCTTCTTCATAGAAGGTTGTCGCCTGTATTTTCAACCATGTGACAACATGTTCTTTCAGCTCGTCAGCATCGTTGAAGTGTTGACCACCAAGGAAAGGTTTTAGCTCTAAGAAGACATGAAAGTCGCCAAGAGCGAGGTCCGGACTGTACGGAGGATGATCAAACACGTCCCAGTCAAATTCCTGTAGGAGTTTTTTTGTCACGTTCGCAGTGTGAGGTCGGGCATTATTGTGGAAAACAAGACATTTTGACAGTAATCCTCGGCGCTTGTTCTGTATTGCGCGGCGCAATTTCTTAATGGTCTCGCAGAACTGTCTAACCCATCTTCTAACCATTGAATCACTCATAGCATTTTGTCCGTAAACCTCGCAGATTAGCCGACAAATTTCACTTGGTTTAACTTTCTTTGCATTTAGAAAACGAATCACCGATCTGATTTTACAAGGCTTACATTATAATGAAGCACTACAAAGAACGCGTCGGCAGTAGCGATCTGAAAATGGCGAACATTTCTTCTCTTTGAGTCAGAGTAACTGCCGCGCATGCTCGGAACTGCGATCGCAGCGCTGCCGCGGATAGAAATAGAAACAAAACTTACTTTGTGGATATACTACGTATTATGTAGGAAGAAGTGCTTGAAAGAAGGTTGTAAAAAAAACGTCTAGTGAACCTCATTTTGCAAATTTTATAATTATATTTATATAAGTGTTGAAAGTGGGCATGTAAGCTTTTTGAAACGTGTGATTTTAGATGTCTAGTGATGACGTAAATGCCTAGTGCGCCGACGAGTGGACGTAGTGGGTCACTAGTAGTACTTTTTACACGCAAGTACTTTCAAGTATGGAATGCGACAACTCTCTTAGCAATTTTTTTCGAAGACTTTAATAATTTTTTTCTAGGTTCTGCGACGCGCCCGCCTCCGTAGCGCCGTTCGAGTGGCCAGACGACATCACCAAGTGGCCGATCTGCCGCAAGCCACACGGCTTCCCGCGCCGCCACCGCGACAAGACCGCGGAGCACATGGCGTGCGAGGTCATCGGCCACCCGTGCTGCATCGGCGTGCACGCCGCCTGCCGCATCACCACGCGGGAGTACTGCGACTTCGTCGGGGGGCACTTCCACGAGGAGGCTAGTCTCTGCAGTCAGGTAGGGGGGTGTATTTACCCTAGGAGTTTCGGCTGGCTGGGTCATATACTTTACTACTTCTTACTGTATAAATATGCCTCCCGAAAGCCGCCACCATGCTTGTCTTTTTTTCAACGCATTTTTTTAAAAGCTTTGAGCCAAAAAAAAATATTTTTTTTTAGCACAGATTCAAAAGTCATATTACACATTCGACTCCAAATATGATTTAGATTCTCCAGTTTTTGGGTTGTACTACGATTTTTGTTACACTATTTATTTATTTATGATGTACTTTTTACAGAGAATTTTGCTCTTTATCAAGTTTAGTACTCAGCCCTTTAACCCCAAAATGTCACCTACCACGATTTAAAAAATCTCAAAACTGCTTTAACTTAACTCAATAATTTTTTTATAATATCTATTAAGTCAACCTTTTTAAATTCTGGAAAACTAATGAACTGCCCTGAACTGAACTGAATTTAAAAAAAAAATATTATCATAAAAAAATATTACACTATAAACTTAAAGCTAGATCGCGCCAAACAAGTTGTCACTCATTTTTCGGTGCTTTTCTACTACCGTGAATTGAGAATTTAAAACTTTACATAATTTTATGCTTGCATAGCTTTTTTAATTTCATCATCATATAAATCATATCCATTCCCTATGTGGAGGGTTATATGGATTTCACAAACTGCCTCCAAGCTAAGCGATCAGCGTCCAGTTCCGCACCTTTAGTTCTGAAGTAAACTGTCGACAAATTGTCATTTTAAATTGACTTTCTGACGATAATTGTAATTACGACTTATGGTAATGGAAATTCCAGGTGTCATGTCTGGACGATGTATGCGGCATGTTGCCGTTCGTGTCCCCGGGCCGCCCCGACCAGTTCTACCGGCTGTGGACGTCGCTGTTCCTCCACGCGGGCGTGGTGCACCTGCTGTGCACGCTGCTGCTGCAGTGGATCCTCATGCGCGACCTCGAGAAGCTGGCCGGGCCGCTGCGCATCGCCCTCATCTACCTGGGCTCCGGCATGGTGGGCAACTTGGCCAGCGCCATCTTTGTGCCGTACAGGGCTGAGGTGAGATAACTGAAGACTACTATTCTCCCTATACCCATAGGGCACTGCATTAGTACTCCAACATTTGTTACATGTAGGTAAGATGATCAGTCTATCGTTTCAGTGGCAGTCCAAGGTACATATGATATATTTTTATGTAAAAATCACATTTAAATCATTGGGAATCGAACCCATGAACTCATGCATGGCAGCCTAAAACACAACCACTACACCACGAGAGGGTGTAGTGGTAGTATATAACTGAAGACACTAATGCATTAACATGTTAGCTCACATTTTCATATAAAATGAGTATCTCCTAAATTAAAATTCGTATGCTCTTTCCAATACATGTTGCGATTGCTTGAAAATGGCAGATATTTTGCTAAAGTGTTAAATATATTTTGTAATTAACATTGTTTGCTGTATCTATGGTCATTTTGCGGAATGTTTATTTATATTATAATGCTTGAAATATATCATAAGACTTCCAGAATAATAGTCATTTGATAGCATGGAGTGATTTCTTTGTAGGCCAGAATAAGATATTTATATTGAAAAAATGATTTTGAAAATTGTATCCCATTTCCAAAATGTTTTGGCCCACAAATTTACAGAAGTGGGAAACAAATTTTTTTTATTTGGAACTTAGTGTAGATGGAAAAAATATTGAGAAAGCACAATCCATCGAATTTGTGGATCTTATGTCACTACTTTGGCATAACTCAAAAAGAAATTTTATGAAAAAATATCCTGGAAAAATGTATTGACTTCGACCTTTTAGTATGAATTCTAAAGGGTATAAAATTAATGATATCTGTCAGACTAACGTGTATAGTTTTAGACCCAGCATAATATTAATATTTTTGGAGCAAATATTTTTAAATAATATTTTAATAAAAAATAAAAATGAATGATTGTGTTGTTAGGTGGGTCCAGCGGGAGCACACTTTGGTCTGCTGGCGTGCCTGGTAGTGGAGGTGCTGGGAGCCTGGCCTCTATTGCAGCATCCTCGGAGAGCTCTGCTCAGGTTACTGTCCGTAGCTGCCATATTCCTCATACTGGGAGTGCTGCCGTGGATAGACAACTACGCGCACCTCTTCGGCTTCATCTTCGGTTTCCTGCTCTCCTACGCCCTCCTCCCCTTCGTTTCCTTCGGGCCCTACGACCGCCAGAAGAAGCTGGCCCTCATCTGGGTGTGCCTGCTGAGTGCGGCCGTGCTCTTCACCGCTCTGGTGGCCCTGTTCTACATCATCCCCGTGTACGACTGCGAGGTCTGCACCTACTTCACCTGCCTACCCTTCACCAGGGACTTCTGCGCCTCGCAGAACATCGACTTCAAGCGGGAGGATCCTGTGGTATGACAAAAATGTAAACCGCATACACCAGCCGTACTCACCACCGCGAGACGTCGCTTGCGAGACACCTACGGGCGCTCACCCTGGCTTGGTACGGGAGGGGGCTGCGGACGCCGGGCGGCGCCCACTTTCGGGAGTGGAGCTTGCTGATCGGATAACGGCGACGCAGCGAGAACAGGAGATGCGGGATGTTTGTATAGTGCCAATCTAAATATCAACCTCCGCGGGGAAGCGATTCGCTCGATATTTTTGTATCCAAGTGGACAGTGAGCTGCGTACAGCGGCATCTTGTAGTTATAAAACATATATTATTCGCATTTTAACAATTAATTAAGACGTTTAAGAAAATCCCAATTTGTTGAAAACAAAGTGCTTTATCGCAAGTGAAGTGACTTATTGAGGAAAGCTTATAAAACAAAGTGAAATTCAGTTTAATTAACATTTTTATAATCGTATAACAAGAGAAATTGGAAGCTTTCGGAAGGTCGGTTCGCCGCCTAGTAAAGCTCTCGTTAATATGTAAACAAAATATGTATAATATTCAAAGTGTCACACATATTCACATATATTTCTTTATAATGGACAATTATTATTATTGTATACATAAGGTTATCCATGATATAAATCATTTTCGATGGAAGATGTTATAAGAATCATTAAAGAAAACATATATTTAAATGAGGAAAAACATTATAAAATGATCAAAAAATATTTTAGTATCGTGTTTGACATTGTTGGATAAGTCGCGTTACTGTTTGTGATCTGTAAACATCTCATCGCTCTGTTCCTCTGACACCTGAGGTGACTTTACTCGCACTAACTTGCCTTAATATATGTTACCTTATATTACCTCGGAGATAAAACTGAATATTTCTTGCAACTAGAATATTGACCAAGGTTCACACAAGTCCCGTTATTTTACTTTCAATCAAAAAATTCAAACATAAAACAAATACAAGTCTTAAATTCTTCTTTTTCTAATTAGCAAATAGCATTTTCAGATTAAAGATTTATTTGCAATAAAGAGTTAGGTTTATTTTATTATTGTTTGTAATATTTTGGGACAGTAATGAAATGACCTGTATCACTGCCATTAGGAAAATTAAATATTAATCCTAAGTAATGTGAGAATCTACTAGAGAACGATTGTAAATATTGATATTCGTGTTGTAATAAGGAACCAACCAATTCAGTGCTCGGTTCTCACCTCTAAACATCGAACTACTCCCTTCTGACTCGCAATCCCTGTACTTCTATACCCCGTGTCTTCTCAGCTGTCAGAGTAAATATAAATTCATGTTATCATCTCATTTACAATGTAATCATCCGACTGATATTAAGCCCCACCGTTAATTTGTTTGTGAACTTTCTTGTTTCGCACTCTGCATAGATAGATATTAAATAACTTATAACATTTGAACATATTTAACACACCAGCAATGTGGCGAAGCCAATGTAAGTGTAATTCTAAGAAAGCAAAATTACTTTGTTTATAGCCAAAGTGTTTTACAAAAATCTAAATATTTGTCTGTTGTTCTTCACGCGATTATTTTTATTTAGTTGCAGTACAATTAATTGTATGTAGGATAAATTTATCAACAGATTTGTTTTTCAATTGGCCTAACATATTTTGAAATTTTGTACCGTGCTTATAGATTAAATGAACTTCAAAAAATAATTTTTAATATTCCGGATTTTTGTGATTATGAAGTACAATCAAAACTATAGCAAATATTCACTAAATTTTATCTTCTTTCCCCTCAATAGCATGTGTTGTCTATCGTAATGAAACAAGAAATCATAAATACTTCTCGTTATATTTTTTAAACCACTCATATTTCATACAATTCTTTGCACAAATATATAAAGTCCTTCTGGCTTTATACTACAGTTACTTTGTTTTTGTAAGAGTTCGTTGGATTAATGTTATCTCGAACAGTAATGTCAAATACATAATTTTGCTTAAACGTCAATTATCACTTTTCTTTTCAATTTTATTTACTTTAAATTATAAAAAGAAACACTTAAGAAGCACTTACTATATTATGAATCCCCCCATGTGATAATTATTTATAATAGTGTTGAAGTTATGTATTATGATTATCGTGTATATTGTGCAAGAGGCGTGCGTACAACAGATACTGGTAGCCAAATCCCGTGGAGTCAACTTCACGAAAACATGACTCTTTACTGCAATTATGGTTAAACTAATTTTATTTTGAAATGTTATAAATTTCTCTCGCACAATGTTCTAAAGTTTTTGAACTAACATTATCAGTTCATTCATATTATGTATTGGTAAGAACTATGTTTGAATAGCGACATGTTTAGTTGTGAATTGTATGTTCTTTAATTACGCGCATTTTGCTAACATCTACAACTTATCAATAAAGGGAGTCTAGATTGCAAGCCCTCGACTTTTGTTCATTCAAAGTTACAGGAACAATAGTAAGAGTATACTGTTTAAAATATATTTTACTACTGTCGGTTTCCTAGTAATCTTTCTTAATTATATTAGAATAAGTCTCAACTTAGTTTCGTTATTTTCTAACCTTCTTGAGAAAATAAAAACTACATATTTTTGAGAGCTACCGTGTAGACTCCCTTCTCATACATTTTAGTTTTTAGTGTAGACCATATATAAAAATCCTTGTCATTTGTTTAAGGAAAACATTCCGAGATAAAATTACGCATGAAAATATTTTCAACCGCTCAAATATTGTCACAAATCATATTCTTTACAAATAACAAAATATCTTAAGCACAACGCAATATGATATATTTTGTATAAGTTTGCAAGTCTGTATGTATTACTAGAATATAGCGTATTTAATCAAACATAAAGATTCATGTTGTAAAACAGCTTAACGTTTGTTTAAAATGTACTTTATATATTATAATTAATAATATTACTCTTTTGACAAATGTTGTTAAGTTTATGAATTCATAATTAAGTTTAAGTATGACTTTTTGTTTACAAATCTATCAATTTAATTGATTGTGATATTTTGAACAAGACCTTTTATTTGGACCATTATGTATTTGATTTTATAAATTCTTAAAACAGCATTAATCGTATTTGTATAATAAAAATATATTCGGCATTATTTTGTTTACCGAAATAAAGATCCATAGTAATCCCAATGTAAATAAGTGAAAATTTTCACAAAATGGCGAAGTTATACAACCCCATAAGAAAAAAAATGTCTGTGTTGTTTTTAAGACTTGCTACTCATAATACCTTCATAATGTACATTATAATGATATGAATTAATTGTAAAACTTTAGTCTTTATTAAATATTTCAAAATTAACTTATTTTCTTTCCTTTTCCTACTTAAGTTCCTACAGAAAAGTTTGATCAGAGAAAATTCTCCTCAATCGAGGAAAATACAACAATTATTCGGCAGAACCTTACACCGACAAATATTTCCATTTCTGGTTCCCAAAAAATATACCAATTATTTTATTTTATTTATTGCAGAATTCAAAACATAAAAACCATGAGGTGCAGTTATATAAAAAGACATGTTGAAACAAATCCTGTATTGTCTAGTGATAAAAAATATTCACGAGAACTTAAAATGCTGAAGGACTGTAATGAAAGAAAAAAGTTATCTTTCTGAAGATAAAGAATCCAATTATGATTCCATAGTGTTACCAGTAATATAAAACCGTTTAAAATGCTATTTTATCTGGTTACATTATATGGACAAAAACTCTGGGTACAAATTAAACAAAAAAAAAAAAAGTATTTTTTAATGCACTTCTGTGAAATTTTAACTCTGGTATCAGAGACAATTTTACAATAGACAGATAATTTTTGGATACAAATTAATTTCTACATGCCTGATATAAATAAAAACATTAAAGTAAATTATAATAAGAATCAGCCAGTCAATTAATTCAATAAATAAATAAATAAATAAACATATTACCAATAAATAACAAAAACAATTAACAGATGGAATCAAATGTGTCAAAATGTTCCGAGGGAGCCAAAGTAGTCGCTTACTGTCTAGCAGTCACCGGAGCATTAACTCTTTATAGTTTTGTGGCAAATATATGAGCCATTAATAAAGATCAATATCTCTAATAACTTCCATCTAAAATGATCTCTATGCATTGGTTTCGTTGGTCAACAGAAAGTGATGAATTTAAATGCAAATAAACATGTATCACTTCTATTTGCCACTATCTCCCTGCGCTCAACGCTACTTTTTATAGACGGATATAATACATTTATCAGGTTTTCATTAAGAATGCAAAAAATGGCCCCGTCCTCTAAAGGGTAGAAGACCTAGTGGTTAGGGCTCACTCTTAATTCACTGGTTCAAGTTAAGGTCTGTGCGTTGGTTGAGTACGCGGATGGCGTCTTCTACTGACAGGTGTCGGATGGATATCTCAGCGAGGGCGCGGTGCGCGCACTCCTCCTCCGGAAGGTCGGAGCCGCCCGGCTGTACGGCGCTGGTGAGCGCCTCCCGCAGAAGGATGGCTGACCCACGCAACAGACCCAGGAGCGTGCATGACTCTTTGATTCTGAAAATGTTACATGCAGGATTATTTACCTTATTTTATTTTGTGCATTTTTTTTCAACCCAAATCTTTGTTCCATACAATATACTGGTACAATAATAGCGTGTCTTCATTACTATGACAATGGTAAGATCATCAGTTGTACACTTCAGGTTCTAGGCAGTCACCTAATATTTTTTTATGTTTCTTGCCAGTATAAAATATTGATATAATACACTGTCACGTACTCCTTGCGGGTAAGTAGGTACCCACATAAGATTGCAGGAGTCGCCATACACTATTCATTACTTTTATAAAATAAATGTCGTATTTACTTGGGTAGATAAGCTTCAGGCGAGCTGGTGTACTGGGCAAATATTGGCATCAGGTTTCTGGTCATATCAAACTGGAACTGTTGAGCTCCTCCCAGACCCCACAGGCACTCTACTGCCACTTCCTTAAACATACATTTTATTGTTTTTCTCTATTTAATTTACATTGATACAATAAATTTTAGCAGGCTTTGTTACAGTGTAAGGGTTTATCTTATGTTTTGGTAGATAAGTGTGCAGTTTGAAATGTTTTCAGGCATTGACATAAAATTCTGGCACAAAATAATCGAGATCTACTTTTCCCTCATTCATAATGAAAAAAGATAAACACCACTCCGTAAAATGTGTTAATATATTAGGCGTTGCATTTATGAGATCTATGTAATTTTTATATTTCTTTTACTACTAAAGAATCTACACAAATTGATTTAAATGCAAAAGTGTTGGTTTAATTTAATGCATACTAAAATTCAAAACTGTCAATTATAGTATCTTTACATCTAGAGTCTAGGTACATTATGTAGAACTAATTCAAAACTTTAGCAATCAAAAGCCTGAGATATATATATTTTTTAAATATTATGAAATGTGTCTAAAAAAACAAAACATTATTTACTTCAAATATAAAGTTGTCTATCTCCCTGGCCACCGCCCTAGTGAGGGGGGCGAACAGATGGGGCATCAGCGAGGAGTGCAGCTTCAGCAGGCGGGAGCTGAGCGCCCCCAGAGCCCCACACAGCGCTCCCGACAGGGTGCGGCTGCGCCAGTCGCTGGCTTCGGGTAGGCAGTGCCATCTGTGGATAAAAACACAATTCATAAACAATAAATAATAAACACGTCATATTTTCAAAGAAACCTGTCATTGGCTGCATTTATTACAACATTCCCCATTCCGCCCATCATCTGATAATTTTCAATTTTCAAAGCAATTTTATCAACAGATGTTACAAGTGAGAAAAAATGACAAATATGTCCAAAAATGACATCAAATGTGAAACGTTCTGTGCAGTTTCATACTAATAGATCTTCCGAAATTTTTCATTTATGGTTATCAGATGATGGGCGGAATGAGGAATGTTGTAATACATCAAGTGGCCACTTAACCCAGCTAATGACAGGTCATAAGCCCGTAAAATGCCTAGATAATCCACATTTGTTTCTGGAATTTCTCTGACTCTGTTGGGATATCAATAATATTTGATATTAGCCCAGCATGGGTATAATCCAGTTATTTGTCTACAAGTATTTGTACACATTCAAAATGTTAAATATTTTTAATATTTAAAAAAAAGACGAGAATAATCAATGACAAAGAATGACAACCAACCGAATCAATATATCTATCTGGATCTCTAAGTTTTGTTAAGTAGTAAAAATAACTCACTTTTGGTTACGATAGTCCCTGGAAGCAGCCTTGACTTCCAATACGAGGTCATCACAGATGAGGGTGCAAGTCCCGTCCACTAGCCGCTCCAGGAGGCCGGGTATCTCCTCAAACACTCCGGCATCAGGGTCACTTTCTTCCTTGAAAAGCAGCTATGGTAAAAAGTAAAAAGTAAATGTTAACGTTGAGTAAAAAATAAAATGCATGAAGACGCCGTTATTCCCTTGAATTGGAGATAGTGTAGTATAAACCTAGATAGAGGGAACAAGTAAATTTTAGTATTGAATTGTAATTTTTGGTAAAAATGGACATGATGTTCATGTTTCCCAGGTACAGAATTATTGTTTTTTTTCCTCCAACCGCTTAAAGAAATAATAAATTAAAAAACCAATAATGTCTTTTGAGCACAATATTACTTAGTGTTTGGAAGTAGCAAGTAGATAAACTGATATGAGTTTATAATAAGAATGCAAATATTTGTTAATTATGAAAATACCTGATTTTGAGGGTCTCCAGCCGCGATTTCAGCTTCATGCTTCAGATGCTGAGCTTCCAGTTGAGCCAACTGTCGGGACTCTGTCTCTACTTGTAATAGAGATATGGATCCTCCACGATCTAAAATTAATTTGCTACATTCATATATATCATTCTAATTTTTCAACCTACATAAAGAGTGTTGAGGAATAACTTTTCTCAGTGATAACTGATTGAACTATGCATATTTCTAGTATATTTGATTGTTGATATAAATAGGTAATTTTACAGTATGGAAAAAGGTCAATACTAGTAGCTATAGGCGGTCAGAAACTGAAAATACTTTGGTATCAGTAATAAGTAATGAACTTATTTTATCTTGTTTGACGCGTAAATGTGTCACAACTGCGATATATATCGACAGATATTTTGGTGAGCGGTGCCCTGGTGTCAAGACTATAGACTGGATGTCCCATGCGTACCTAGACGCCCTGTGATTCTGCATTCAGCTCTCCAGGCTACAGACATCTGACTAGAGTATTCATGTGGATAGTGTTATAGTAAATATACCAGCATACTCAAGGAAGACTGTCTAAATTACAAAGAGGATCCTTAACCTTAAACTTACTTCTGAGAGATGGTAGTTGGTTTGGTGCCGTACTTCTAGATGGAGTTGTATCCAGATCCGGAATGGGCAAATGCTGTAATTCCGTGAAGTAGTGAAACTGCCTCTTGTAATAGTGGAGCTGAAGGTAGGGCTGGAAACATAAAACAACACTCCATTTATCCACACGTAAAAGCTTATTCAAAATAAAATAAAGCAATCTGTTAGAAAGGTGTTGATAAGAGGTCTTTACAAAACAAATTTTAAACGGATGGTGGCCCAGTAGTAGCGTTGCGGTCTCCGAGTCCAGAGATCCTCCGTTTGAATCTCCATTTTGACACAACTCGATTCCCATTTTCAAGCACAAGCCGCTTAGGCTTTATTGGAAATAGTATTTACAAATTGAAATATGTGCAAATATCATAAGATTGCATAGATTTCTTTTTATTATAAAAAAAAAACACAAAAGGAGATAGGTATGATTCTATTGTGAATTAAAAAAAGAAGTGGAAATAATATTTCCACAATATTTAAGGCCTTCTTAAATTTCTTTAACCCAGGTTGGTTAGACTTTGTAATAGATTTTCACAGCCAGCCACAATTTTCATTAAATCCTTGACTCGACACTCACCACAGAATGCGACCAGTCGATCAGCGCCTGTCGGATGTGGTGGGCCACGTTGAGCAGTGCCAGCAGGCGGGGCGCTCCGCCCTCCAGCCCCCGGCCTTCGCCCCCGCAGCCACTGCCCCGGTGCAGCTCTTCGCCGATTAGCTGCGTCAGTCGCACCCTCAGCTCTTCGCACAGTTCTATTTGCAGCTCTAGGAACTGAAGCCTGCAAGAGAAAAGAGAGAGAATTAAGATAGGTGCAATGATGCAAAATACACTAAACTAGGCCAAAATTGATAACTGTTTGTTAATTGTCACCATCACTATAAACAATATGCAGAGTGGTTTTTAGGTAAAAATTTAAAGTTGGATGAAACGTTTGTGACGTTTTGACTACCATTACTAGAGGCATCTTCATTATTTACCACGAAGAATTTAAAAAAAGTCATCTAATGGTATAGGTTTACCAAAAAAACACAGTACTAAAAAGTCATCTAACAATATAGGTTTACCAAAAAACCACAGTATTTATTATGAACAAAAACCACACCACTTATGTATAATAATAAGTAAATAAAAATTTTCTGAAAAAGGAAAAAACAGATTTATTCAAAAACACCTTTCATGTGTTACAAGAAAAATAAACAAAAAAATAGAACTATATGTATATGTGGATTTAGTATTATAACAATAGAATATTACTACTACTACTTTCCCTTATCTGCACCCAATGGTGCATAGGGCACTGCAACGGTACACCAAGTGCAGTGAATATTGATCATTTTTTATTACACTAAGGTAGGGATGATCAGTCTTACGCTTCAGATACCAGTCCAAGGTATCACACATGAAATTTTTAATATGAAAATCACATGTAAATAAATATTTCATGTTGACCCCCTACGGGAATCGAACCTGCGACCTCATGCACGGTAGCCAAAATGCACTTACCACTATGCAACGAGGGCGATAGAATATTGAATATAAACAATATAAAAAAAAAAAAGTTTATCTGTTTTTTGCTGGCGCAACGACAATAATATAATATTCAACATCTCAATTGATAAAAATCATTGATTAAACAGTTTTATATTAAATACCACCAGAACTACGCCCCATTACGAGCTCCGATTCGAAACAGGGTGCAATACATTTATTGATAAATCATTTTCTTTTAATTGGAATTACATATATACATTTTTTATTATATTCCTCAATAACATAAACTAAGAAGCAGTCAATTAGTTTTCAACCCTGGAAATTACAGGGGTAAAATTGTGGTGGATTGTACATGTCCCATATAGAACGTTACAGTCACCAAAGAAACTGTTTTTTCCACTTGCTTTTCAAGGTGTGCATAACAACATCCCCAAGTTTAACTGTAATAGTCTGCAGCAGACAATATCTCACCTGTGTCCAGGCTGCGGCAGCACAGAATACCTATCATGGACAGTGTGGAGCAGGGAGATGAGCCAGTCTGCCCCCTGGGGAACGCCTACAGCCTCCCTCTCAGAGCTGTCGTGGGACCCAAGTACTTGGAGCCATTCGTCTCCGCTCAACATCTCATCCATTTTTTGGATAGCAACTAAAATAGAAAAGAAATAATTGCGATTGGTTTGGAAAATAAATAATTGCTTATAAAATTTTCACATTGATATAAGAAATTTCACTTCAGAAAACTCATTTCTGGTAGGAAATAGGCACTTTGTGTTATGTGCTCTTCGAACGAGAATACACTAGAAGGGGCATTTCCATACAAATTTTCTAAAAATGTACGCTTCCTAGGGATTAATTTCATACACAACTTATTATCAAATTCCACGTTTAAAGACTCCAGCGCTTAGGCCAATACACGAAACGTGTGACGTAGATGTCTAGTGATGACGTAGATAGTGATGACGTAGATGCCTATTGATGACGTAGTGAGTGACGTAGTGGGTAACTAGACACCTCAGACACGGTAGTATTTTTCAAGTACAGAATGTCACTTCTCTGAAACTCTTGTTTGAAGTATGTGCTGTTACAAACTAGATATATTTTTATAATAATGATACATCATAAGGAAACATGGTTATGTAGCCCACTCTGTTTCTACATACAAACATAGTCCTTGATTTTCTCCCTGGATTTTAGCACTCGAGCAATGATTTTCCACACATTTTAAATATCTATATCTACTAGAAGCGTGTATGTATTGCCTTATTTTTTAAAATAGTACATTTATTCTTACATTTCTTTTCCACAGCGAGCCACCTTTGCAAGTATCTGGCATCGGTCAGTACTGAAGTGACCCGAGGGCCGGACTCTTCCTCCGAGGTGGGGATGTCCCCCACAAGAGTTCTCAGTTCCCGCTCAAAGCCAAGACACTCGTCCACGGCGTGCGAGAACAGCACATCGTCGGAGATTATGGAGGCAAACAGCTTGTGCAGGCGATCTACCACCAGGCGAAGCAGGCCGCAAGTAAACTCAAGCTGAAATGATAAGGTCCGAGTTAATATCTCAGCACGCATCTCTCTCTGAGTATAAACATAAACTGGTGCATGTTTACAATACAAGATTTACAAGAGCCGAAGGGCCTAGTTCTCCCTAAGTATATAATTGATAAATATTGTAAAACTAACACTTGAATTTGTAACATGCTTCCAACAACTATGAAAAAAATAATTAATTTTTCAAGCTTAAAAGAGAGAACTTGGTTGCTAGAGCGGGAGTTATTATACTGAGTTTTTGTTTTTCTTATTCATAATATTTTGTTTGCAAGAGTATGTATTGTGTATTGTGTATTTTAATTTTGTATTTAACATATGTTTTGCACTTACTGGCGAGTTGCAGTAGGCAACTTATTGAAATAAATCAATAAAAAAATACAATTAAAAAATGCTTAAACAGATATACAACGCTAGGGGAAGTTTTAAAATTACAAACAACATTTTGAGTGTCTAAATACTTGTAGAGATAATCATTTCACCTATGACGGGCTTGCATTCAATTTCTCAACAGAGAAGTTCATTTACAATCATCAGGTTTTCTGCTAAAATGCTTAGCATTTTTTTTCAACGGACGTCAGAGAGAATTCACATGTTAAACGTTAGCCATTTCGCTGTATATTATACAAGTTTTGATTATTATTGGCATATATGGATATCAAATATTAAGCGGAATGGGAATGAAATGTTATAATACATCGAGTTGGCCCTAAACTCAGCCAATGACAGATCATAAGCCCTGTAAACGCCCAGATATCCGAATTCCCTTCAAAACTTCTCGTCTCTGTTATGTCCATTGTGAAAGATTAAATTTAAAGTGAAACTGGCAGAACAATTCGCTAATAAAATAACATATTTTGTTTGTATTTTTCAGTTCTTTATTTATCAAATTATGTTACCCTTGTGTCTAATTCTTAAGTATTGCAATTTAATTTTTCTGTAATAACATCTGTATTCTAAATTTAGTGTCTTTTCACCAGTCGATGGGGGAGAACGTTACTCCCAAAACCAGGGAGTGTAGGTAAATTCTATTTCTATAGAGTTTAACCATTAATCCAATTTAATAGTAACACATAACATCGTTTTTATATTTAAATGATAATTTCATTATGAAGTGTTACATAAGTGAATGCCATAATCAATCAACCAAAATTTAACTTTATTTTTTATTTATCACACATGACAATTTAAAATCTTGACATTTTCTAATCCAATTTCATAAATTTCCATCATACCTGAACATCAATATCCATATCCAAGCCGTGGACCACTGGCTGAAGATGTTTTTCGATGAAGGGAAGATGGTCCCGTAGCCAGGAGAGGATCTGAGTCATGAACCACTCCGGTCTGTCGACGCGATTGGTCTTCCGATTGCCGGAGAAGTGGAATGTGAAACGTTTCTTTAGGGATTTTAACATTATGCGTATGGGCAAGCTGGGGTCTTGCTCTGAAAAGAAAATAGATTAATAATTATTTTTATATTATTGATATCTCAACAGAGACAGAGAAACTCTGGAAACGAATGTGGGTTATCTAGGCGTTTACAGGGCTTTATGACCTGTCATTGGCTGGGTTAAGTGGCACTTGATGTATTACAACATTCCCCATTCCGCCCATCATCTGACAACCATGTATGACAATTTTTGAAACTTGTATATATGTTGAGTTTGTACAGAAGAATCCACATGCGAGTTTGTTTTTTGACAGATTTTTTATATTTTAAATATTTTTTTCCCTATAGTGACATCTGTTGAGAAGATAGATAAGCATTTTTTGGCAATCTAACTTTATTGGTGTAAGTAAGGTTCATCCGACGAGACATTAAAGTAACGCCAACCAAACGATACGGACACACTGTAGCTGTCAGAGGTAAAATAAATGTGAACGGACTGTACATGTTTACCTAATTCCAATAGACAAAAAACTTCTCTGTAATCTTGTAAAATGATTAGTTTGACAGCTGCCAGATGACATTGCCTATGTGGACAGAACGGTAATTAAAAAAAAAAAAATTGTTTGCTTACCGCTAGGTACTTCGCCAACATCATGTGATTTGGTGGTGGCTTTGGGCATTTGTATCTGAAGAAGATATTGTGCAATAACTTTGAACTTAACCAACGCCTCGGGGGACACGGGTGTCCGGAGGGACATGGTTGTGGAGGTAAAGGGCCATTGAAGCTGCTTCAGGCAGTCCTCAAAGTCTCTGTAACAAACATCCCTTTTTACAAAAGTCCTTAACTAAATATCTTGATTGAATGATATGTATGTTTTATGATTAAATAAAACGATGTTATGTGTTACTATTGGTTTATTCTATAGAAATAGAATTTACCTACACTACCTGGTTTTATTTAATCATAATTCATTTTGAAGTGTTACAAAGTGAATGCCGAATCAATCAACGAAAAGATATGTATGTTGTTTACTTTAATGGTGGCTCATCGTTTGAATATATTTGGTTTCGATGCCCAGTTAAATTGAAATACTTTGTAATATAAATTGTAAAATAAAATAAAACTCTATTTCTTTACCATTGCCAACAAGTGAAAAGAAGATACGCTGTGGTTAAATTAATAAAAATTGTATTTGCTCACTTTGAAAATTTCTCCTTCAGAATATTGTACCAATAGTGTGTTGTATCCGCAATAAACGTTCCACGGTGTCCAGTATTATACTGAGACTTGAGTTCATAAAGACGCTGGAGATAAAGTATACTCTGCTCTGAATCTGTGCAATGCTTCAAATCCAAACTGAAAACAACAAATATATAACTTTTTATTTAATAAATACAATAAAATTTACAATTACACAAAATAAATTCAACAGAACATGTCATGGAACAAAAACTCTTTTGAAAAAAAAATGTCGCCAGTAAAAAACGAAAGAAGTTGGATTTTATTTGAAAGTGTTCCATTTTCATTTACTATTTTTTTTTAAATAGTACCTATTTAACAGTACAGTTGCTGGTAAAAAATTGTTTTGAATGTCAACATAAAAACACCAGTACTCTCATAAAGTGTAATACTATGATAAGTACTTGTAAAATATTACTTTTTCAACTGAAAAATTATTTAAAAATAAGTGCATTTTATACTTTAAGACTGACTTTCATCACGTCAGTTGGAATTTAATATCAAAAGGCTACTTTGAAATTAAATTATGAAAGTAAATATATAAAGAATATGATAAAATAAGTAAATATTATGATAAAATTCACACCTTACAGTGTCCACACTTTGTAATGTCTCCAGATATTCTTTAGTAGCTTCTAAGCGCCTAATATCGTTCACAAGAACACCGAGTCTTTCCGTTATTGGTGTCATTTGTTTTATAAATTCTTCATTTTCTTCATAAGCTATGGTCGCCTTCTCTTTGAATGATTTTATTTTTTTAGAAGCGGTTTCTGCTCTGGCAATGGCGGCAGATACTTTTGAAGGTACTTCGCAGTTAGCCAAAGAAAGCTAAAAGAATAAAAACGTGTGAATGGTATATCAGGCGAAATAAAAATCATCAAGATCTAAAGAAACGTGAGGGGTACTTACCGATTTTTCTAAATCTTTCTTTTTTAGCCAAAAGTTGGGTTCTTATTTCATAAACTTTGTCAAAATCTTTCAAGTCAGTCCCCAAGCTGGCATTTAATTCATAGATCACATTTTTCTTCCGTTCTTTATTTATCTTATTCATTTTGGTTAGATTTTATGGAATGCACAAAAAGGTGATAAGTTATGACTGTAAACTAAAGACACTATCTTAAAAAAGCAGCTATAATCATAATGGATTTCTTATTCAGACATTGTGAAAATATAGACAATACGAATTATTTGACCACATATTATTTATTTTCTATTTGACATATTGTTTTTCGTAATGTGACAGTGACAGTGAGTGACAGCAGCTGACGCTGTAAGAATAAATGTTACCAGTATAAAAGCTGTACTACCAGTTCTAAAAAATAATGTTAATGAGGCACATACAGAAAAAAAATATTTCAGGAAGTTTTGGTAACATAATTTTTAACCAAAGAAAAGATAAGAATATTTTGAAAAGAATAAATACAAAGACAGACAGAAGTATAGGGTTTAAATCAGTAGAGTAATTATACATAATAAACTTTATTTACTGCTATAAAGTACCTACCTAACTATTCCTTCTCGAGCACAAGCCGCTCGCCTTATTAAAAACAGTAATTCACAAATAATTTGTATTGAAATATGTGCAAAATATCCTAAAACTGAATTCACAAATTTTATTGAAATGACATGTACAAATATCCTAAAACTGAATAAATTTTTTTGACGATTTTTACTTTCAGAACCTTGGGAAAAAATAATTGGCTTTGTCTAACTTTAAAAAATTATATCGAAGAAATTTTACATTTTGTAACCCTTTTTAATTTATTTTTTAGGTATTTTAAATTTTAAAAATTATTTCAAAATTTTTTTTAGGTAAGTATGCATAAATTTTAGCATGTACCTAAATTGGTTTTTCTATAAATGTTTTGTCAGACAATTTTGTACTAACCCAACAGTGGGCTGGGCTGTATTACAAAAAATATATTATAGTGTACAAAAATAAATAAAAAATAAAAATATCTTAGAACCGGGTTGTGGTCTAGTGGTAGATTCGAGTACTCCGGATTAGAATCTCTAGGTTCGAATCCCACTCCAGCACAACTTGTTTCTTGCTTTCTGGCACAGTTATTTCCAACTATTTGAAAGCAGTCCCAAAATTGAAATATTTGAGTATATCATAAGAACTCAAATGTTTCTTTTTATAAAAAAAAAATATATTAAAAAAAACTACAAAAAAAATGGCAAAATTTTAAATAATAACCATTACACCGCGAGGCAGCCAAAAAATAACAAAAAAACAATAAAGCGAAGCAAGGTGGATTTAATTCACTCAATTTTTTTCAATAGTATTTTTCAAATCCTCCCCTATCTGTCTCTGAAGTAGGTACAAGTTCAGCCCCCATGTCCCTGAATCACCTTCCGTGACGTAAGCCGGTAGTACCAGCTGCCTACTAACACTGTCTAGTTCTAGTACGAGCACAGGTACCAATTCGTCCTTTGATAATAATATATAATTAAATATACAATATTGTATCCTTTGCTCCTTCGGCGGAACGGCGCGGCAGGCGGCGAATTATCGCGGCAGCGCGTGTCCTTTTTATCTAAATACTATACATGTCTTGTATAGTATTACGTAAGTAAGTACGAACTCAGTACCTCTTACTCTACTACTAAGTCCACACCCAATGGTGCATAGGGCACTCATTGATACACCAAGTGAAGTTAATCTGATCATTTGAAGGCAAGATGATCAGTATTATGTTTCAGCACCGCATTCCAAGGTACCACAACACATGTGAATTTTTGAACTGTGAAAATCACATTCAAATAAGTATTTCATTTTGACTTAACTTACCGACAAAGTAATAAAACCGTATAAATTGACGGCGTAAAAAATATGTAAAAATGTGTGCGGTGCCGTCTAACAATTTTAAATATGATTCAGTTATATTTCGAACCACGGTTTTCCGAAAAATCATTTAACTTTTTTCTGCCCTTGGATTCTTTTCTGGCTTCATGATTATTGAGTTGGTAGATTTAGTAACATTTTAGTGTTCCGCACTTGCTTTTACAGAGTAAACACATTACTGTAATGAAATAGCGGGAACATCACGTCAACTTACTACCACCAATATCGACACAGGTCAATAGCAAAACTGTCTACCTACTTATCGCACCATGAGTACTATACTGCACCAAGTCCTAATTCGTCAAAAATAAACTGAGAATACCACGTTACAGCTTACATCGACAGCCACATTTTTTGTCCAAGAAACGTGTTTTACCTCTTTCCTATGCTGAGATATTGAATTTTAAAAATCCAATTTCAATTTAACAGCTCTGGATTAAAATCACATATTTACGATTTCCCAAAAGATGACCTTTTTGAATTAGTGCAGTCTAGTATTCAAGGTGCAATTTGTGCAAAAAAAGAAAAAAACTATTTTTGCCCAAGACAATTTAACTTTTTAAGAACTATAAAAAAAAATTATGTCGAAATATTAAAATTTAAAAAATCCAGTTTCAATGAAACAGTATTGAAATCATAAGACATTTTTTTGTCATTTTTACCAAAATATGTCTATTTTGAGGTTGTACAGTTTAGTGTTCATTGTGCGATATTTATGTTTTATTGAAAGCAAAATTGTTGCGCCTACTTATTTTGTTACGCAATTTGTATAACACTGCCTAATTTCAGATTCCTGTCAGAATGTTTTTTTGAAATTTTCATGGATATCTAATACCAAAGACATCCTAACCTACCTTTCAACTACGAAAATTCCGCTGTAAAAAAGGTATGTCAGAATTAAATTTGATATTTCAAAAATACCTACTGTTGTTTACAAAAACAAATGTGTTTTACAACGTAGGCAAACGTATTATTACTTTAGGTACAGTAGAATCAAGCTATGATGGCACTTGACGTTTACACGCGGCAGTTTTATACTCTCAACCTCGGTCAAACATCACTTAACAGATTTACTAAGCTAAGTAGAATAATTGGTATTTTAATTTATTATTTTTTCTTCGTCTTTTTATTTTTGTCAACATGTCTCCTAAAATGTGAAATCTATGATTGGCCTTAAAACTTTATTTACCTGTGATATTGTCAATTTATATGTGATTCCTTGGACTGGTACTGAAGCGTAAGACTGATCGCTGATCATCTTACCTTCATGTAATAAAATGATCAAGATACACTGCACAGTAGTAGTAATTGTCAATTTAATATGTTCATGGTTGTTGATTTCTTATGTAAATAAGTAAGTAACCTTTAGGTACCTACAAAACCTCACGCCAAGTGGCATCATATTGTGATTCTACTACAGTAGTTTCTTCCTTCATATCCTTCCCTAAATATGCATTGAATTATTTTACTCTGATACCAGTCACTAATATTAATCATTAGATACCAATAATGATTGATCAATAATGGTAATAATAAGCAGTTTTTTAAAATTATCTGTTGCAATGTATATTTATTATTCAAGGGGAATAGAAAAATGGGTACAAAAATGAACATGATATGCGGAAAATGTGAAAAGCGTGCATGTTATTTGAATCGTGGTCCTATATAGTAGGTACGTATTACGTATGTAATGTCTGTGTGTCGTGGTTCGTGATCGATGACATCATTATTCAATACGAAACATTTTAATTTACTAAATTGCTAGTGGCGCGAAAATTAACTTCCCCGATCGTTAATTCGTCGTCTCCAGACATTTTCCTATAACTACATACACATATAGGTAAAATCGACAAGTATACACATGATAAGGACGATGCCGATGGTAAGTTGTCCGGAAAATGAGGAGTCGCTGATTGAAACGGCTGGTGGTGGCGGCAGATAACACTCCGCCCCCAACTCTTTATTCAGCGGGGTATCGATTGGACAGCACCTGTGAGGAGGTACACGATACACCTGCCATGGCGCCCGCTGCCGGTTCATTCAAGTCCCGCGTACCGAGCCGAGCGGACCGCCATATCGAGGTAGATCGAGGTATCGAGCATGGCGCGATACCCCCTTACGGGGTGAGAAGGGAGACAGGTGAATGGGGTGGTCAGCGAACGCGACCGCTGTCCGCTGCGATCGATCGGGTCCAGTTCTTATCCGCAGGCGCCTCAGCCGTGGCACTAATCTTACTCCTCATCCCGACGCTGAAAACCAAACAAAAATTTTCGTTGAATCCCAAAATACGTGCATTTAAACAATTGTCCTTTGTTTTCCCGCGGGACGGACTCGCGTGGTGCTATAATTTAATCATTTCAACCCTCGCCGCGTCGCGAAATATGCAAATCATCGGTGAACGCAAGGTGCATCATATTCGCTGACTGATTGAAAAATTTAGTGCACTTATAGGTAGTGATATTCTAATGCAATAGTAATAAACTTTGTACGATGTTGATTACGTCGAATTCGTCGCCCGCGTCGGGTGAGATGCTCGAGGACGGCGCCTTCGGGTCGGAGAGCAGCGAGCTGCCTGGACATTTTGTTCCAGAGTCCTCCCACACTATAGAAATAAAATACATTTCCCACGTTCCGGAGCTGCACATTTACGACAGCAACACAGCGGCAGAAGGAGTGTTCCTTGACGACTCATTCACGGAACCGAACTGCTTCCAAACCAACGAAGAGTCTAGAATATATTGCGAGTTTGTAGAAGATGTGGCAGCTAACGAGACTATTCCAGAAGCTTGTGATCGAGATTTCCTGACGGATCCTGTGTCTAACGACAACAGCTCTGACTCCTGCAACATGGATATTTCCGGAGAAACTGACCTCACGAACCTCAACTGGCTTCAGAACATAACGAACATAATGTCTGTGCCGACAATTCCCTTCCCCGCCCTGATTCCTAAACCTCCTGCAAAGCCGGTGATTCAGAACGCGCGACTTCACAAGTTAAAGCAGACGATTCTGAAGTGCCAAGAGGACTTCCTGGAGAACATCGAGGAGTATCAGTCCAGCAGTGAGAAGAAGCCTCCTTACTCTTATTGCGCCCTGATATGTCTCGCCATGCGGTACAATGGAAACAAAATGACCCTCTCTGCTATCTACACGTGGATAAGGGAACATTTTAAATATTACAGGAGCGCTGATCCTAGTTGGCAGGTGAGAAAAAAAATTGCGTTGTTCAACGTTCTAATAATATGATTTTGCTGCTAGCTGGTTATAATAGCTGGTTATAACTTACCTGTACATACTAAGTTAAAAGGTCTACATAATATATAGCATTTTAATACACATAATTAGCACTCTCGTAAAATTAAAATAAACCATGATGTCATCGCCTACGTTTTCCACGGAAAGTTCACTCTTTGTTCTCGCTTCCGATAATATATCGATTTATCAATATTTATATTGAAATAAAAAATGGACTCCAAAAGAAAATGTTTATATTGTGCACACAAAATAATAGCACCGGTGTTAATAATATTGCGTTTGTAGGCGTTTCTCTTGGTTTCACTTGAAAAATATTATGTAGATTTTCTAGGAAACTCTTTTTGGTGAAACGTAATATTTTTAACCAAAACTAACTAACCATCACGCCATTTCCCCGTAGGGGTAGGCAGAGAGGATAGAACGCCATACCACTCTGTCCTGACATACTTCCTTTGCTTCCTCTACATTCATACATCTTCTCATGCACATACGCCGATTATTCCCACTTTTCACATGACCACTTTCAAGTACTTGACGAACTTGGTCATGCCATGTCTTTCTCGGCCATCCGCGGCTTCTACATCCAGGCACACTTGCACTTAAACTTCTTTTAGCCGTTCTTTCATCACTCATTCGCTCCACACATGACCAAACCATCGTAAAAGCCCTTTCTTAATTTTGTCGATAATGCTTAACTCAGCCTTGCACTCTGCTCTAATTTCGACATTTGTACACTTATCATACATAGTCTTACCACACATTCGCCTGAGAGATCGCATTTCAACAGCATTCAGTCTACTTTCATCCTTCTTTTTCCAACACCACGCTTCACTACCATACATAAGGGTTGGTACCAGAACTCCGTTGTGTACTGCCAATATTTTTATGAAATCATATATTTTACATTTATATTATTTGACATGTATTTATTAAAATTATATAACTTTTTAAATGTGTCCAATCGAAATCCTTGTAGACAAAATTGGATTTTACCCGTGATGATGGGCATTTGATTATCTCAACAGAGACGAGAAGTTTGGAAGGGAATATGCATAAATGAATGTATACAGGGTATATGATTTATAAATGGGTTTATTTATAGGTTGATTTGACTGGGTTAAGTGACCACATGATGTAAATTCAACATTCGAGAAGATACATGAATGTGGAGAAAGAGAGGAAAGTATTCCAGGATGGTGTGTCGTTATCAGAAAGGATGCTCAGCCTACCAGTTCGGGAAAATGGCGTAATAGATAGGAAAGGGTTCGAAGGTTGCATAAAAAATTATTACGACTTCTGCATTCCCTTATCCGCACCTAATGGTGCATTGGGCACTGCGTTGGTACCGGTCATCTTTTAGAAATTCGCTTTAGAATAAATAAATAAAAACAATTTAAGAAATTACTGAATTTTTTAAACGATAATAATTATACAATTTGACATCTCAACAGAGACGAGAAGTTTATTAAGGGAATATGGATATCTAGGCGTTTACAGGGCTTATGACCTGTCATTGGCTGGGTTAAGTGGCCACTTGATGTATTAAAACATTCCCCATTTCACCTAGTATTTGATATCCATATCTGCCAATTATCATAACTTGTATATATACAGTGAAATTGCGCGACGCTTCACATGTGAACCCTCTCTGTAATCCGTTGAGAAAATTGTTAAGCATTTTGGCAGAAACCTTTATGATTGCAAGTGAGATTCTTACCGAATTATATCACCTACTAGGAAACGCCTGAAGATGACTCTTCAATTTGTTATGCTTATAACTTTTACCAGCTAATTTTAATAAACAACATTTTGAGTGTGTCCAAATACTTGCAGACAAAAACTGTCTGAATTAGCCCGTAATGGGTGAAATCCAGTTTTTGTCTACAAGTATTTGGACACACTCAAAATGTTGAAAATAATTATACTTCAAATAGAATACATCGCGTAATATAATGCAGAGCACTTGCTATATACTTGGTACCTTTACCAATATAATGCCATAATATGTATCATTGGGTTCGGATAACCTACTTAGTATAATAATAATAATATCGTTATTCGTTTTACACAACATCGTTTTTATGAAAGATCAATTTAGTCAGCTTTATATTAAGCTTACACAGAGGGCTGAAAACGAATGAAAAATTAATATTAATGAATGAATATCTGATTTTAGTGCAATTTTCGATCCGTTTTTATAAACTACGTTTAAAAAAAAAATTTTAGGGGAATCTTTGAAATTGTTTTTTTTTTTATTTTTCACAACAAAATTTCAAGTATTCAGTACTATTCACACAAAAAAAACGGAAATAGGACATTTTCCCTATTAATATCCTATATAATAGTATATTATATAATAGTATATTAGTAGTATGGGTGATTTCAACTTCCGAGATCCGATTGTGGAGTAGTGGTACATGAAATTATCGATAGGACCAAAAAACACACACACCCACAATTTGTTAAATGTATTGAGTATTTTCAAAGTATCCATAGTCGACTGTATTTTCTGTGATAAGAAACGGGGTATTAAAAAAACCTTATTACTTTTTGAGAGTTACTGAATGCTTGACAGTTAAAATAAATATCAAGTTCCACAGTTTTTTTTAACTTGCGTAAAACTATTCTAACGTTTTAAAATGGTGACTTTAATAATATCCGAAGTATATTGTTAAATTCATATTTTCCCTTTTTATCTTTTCACAGTGTAATTATTTTGGTTGGAAAGTATCCATGAAAATATAACTTTTGGTTTACGGACGATAATTTTACGTGATAACGTCATAAGAAAACATTGATGAAAAATAGCATACTTTTATGAATTGAATTTAATTATTATAGTAATAATACAAAGCAGGAGTTCATTGAAAATTACGATTTTTTCCATAAATTATTTTTTTTTTTTCTTCTTGTGTGCTGCTGCTGTCTCCCTTCTACTCGGACGCATCGGCCGATGGAGTGGAAGAGAGATAGATGCGTCACAAACCGAACGCTTAGGACGATCGTGCCTCTCTATCGCTTGTTCCGCGCTCTCGCTTGCACACTCGGCTCAGGCGGAACGTGACAATGAGTCATGCTTTTTCGTGTGTGCAGCCGGCGTTCATCGATTTATTAGACGTTATCACGTCAAAAAAAACTGACAAGGAATCTGAAATTTCCTTTAACCAAGAAAAATATAGATTGTGTACGAATTCGCTTCGAAAATTAAGACAGTGTTATGCATATTGCGTATCAATACAAGTAGGCGCAACAATTTTCACAATAAAACTTACGTATCAGTAGTAATGCTACCTTCATTAGACATAATAAATTTACTTTGATTCGTAGAATGAAAGGGATTCGTTTTATAAATAAACTTGTATGCTCTAATTTTATTTGTGATAAGTAAAAGATTACGGTTAATCAAAGGTAATTAAGCAAAATTGTTCTTTCAAAAATAATTTCCAACCAATATTTCTTATAAAAGCTTTTAAGGACTCCAAAACATTGTAAAAAATATGAGCAACTGAACTCACAATAAATAAATACTGTGTTCGGTTACCGGAGTGGTCACCAAAATCCAAATTGATCATCCCCCCTTTGATATTTGGCCTCCTGATTTATATATAAACCTCCTGACACTATACAAAATTTATCAATTTCGAGTTACACTCATGTTGGAGTTTTTTAAAACTCCAAAACCCATCATGAGAGTGAAAGCCAAAAATCCACAATTGAAAAATTGATCCATGAATTAAGAATGCTGTATGTATTGGTTTTATTAAATCTGTAACTAATGAACTAGTAATAACATTTTGAATATTGTTCAGTGTCACTGTTGTTTTAAAGGTGTGGTATCTTGTGTCTTTGCATAAATATTATCAACTGAAGAAACTTAAGTTGTAGGTACCAAGTAATATGATCTTTGTACACGGTTTTTTTAAACTAATCAATTTAGTTCTATATAATTGCATAGAATAATTATCAATTTAATTTACATGTTTCATTTTATTATTGCAGAACTCCATCAGACACAATCTATCTTTAAACAAGGTTTTTGTCAAAATAGCAAGATCAAAGCAGGAACCTGGAAAAGGAGGCTTCTGGAAGTTGGACCTAGCAAGGCTGGAGGAATCCAGGAGGTACAAACGGGTGCTCAAGTCAACCAAATCTCAGAAAAAGAAAAAAACCAACGCAGCAGAAACAGAGATACAAATAGAAGAAAGAAAATTCGAACACAATCAGTTGTCAGACGAATTACAAAGCGACATTTTTGATTCAGTTAGAGATATCAATGCTTCAATGGGAGATTTGTCAAGCAACCTTACTGACTTTAGTCTGGATGGATTGGAACCTGTTATGGGAAGTCACCACCCTGATAATCAAGTCAGCTCTGCGAATGTCATCGTGGAATCAGTTGTACCTGATGAAGAACTCGGAGCTCTTCTGCTTTCTGCTCCGTGGGAAGATCTGCAGCCAGATTTACTGGATTCTTTGCTTGATTCATATCTTAAGTGAAGGAATAATACTATGTATGATAAACCACATAATTATTACTAGGTATGTAATTACCAATGGAAGTAAATATTTTATGCATGTCTAAATGTTTACAGGCAAACACTGGATGTAACTTTAGTGATTATCATCAAGATCTTAAATTTTTAACTATTGTTATGAAGAAGTTTTTAAATAGAAGAAATAGAACGTTTGAATGTCGAGCAATAAAAAAATTATCAATACTGTATAAATTATTTAAAAAAATCAATAATACAAATGAAAGTTTCTTCCATATTCCTTTTAAAAACTTTTTTATCACTGTTAAGGTTTGGATAGTATTCTATAATGATCTTGATTGTTTGAAATATTGAAAACAAGAGTGTATTAAACAACTTGCTTGTATGTGTGTGTATTAATTATTTCAGTATTATCACTGAGTGAAGTTGTGAGTATTTCTTACACAGGTATTTATGTTTAACATTGTGAGGAATTTGAAATCCGTCCAAGATTTTGTCTCAATTTTGTAATTAGCAAAGTAAATATTTACACTTAACTTAATCATTGTATGAAAAGCTTCTAAAAAGCACAATTATTTCTAAGAAATGCACAATTTTTATAGTATTTTAGAGAAGTATTTTGTAGTTGTGATTTTATAAATTATGTATTGTAATTAAGTAAAAAATTCAACCTTAACAATCAATCATACTGAACTGTCATTGAATTTGTTTGTATTTTGTATGTAATATTAAATAAAATGTTTAAATATCTCTTCACACCAGTCAACGAACAATGAAAAACAAAAAACTCAGTGTATCTGTATTTTAATCAGGTTGTGGTCTAGTGGTAGAATCGAGGACTCCGAATTGAAATCTCGAGGTTCGAAACCCACTCCAGCACTTTTCATTTCCTGCTTTCTGACTATTTGAAAGCAGACCCGAAAATGGATATTATAATTTTGAATTCATCATAAGAACTCAAGTGATTCTTTTAGTCGAAAAAAAAACTAATTTGTATCAATAAAATAGTAATTCTAATTCATTACTAAAAACGCCAAAGCCATATAAAAAACACGTTTATTAATTATGATAATGTAATAAGAGATTTTGTACTAGATGAATTTTTCCATAATAAAATGAATGTGCCTAAAAACCTTTGAAAAATAAAAAAAAGTGCCTAGAAAGAGTGATACAAGCATTAAACAATATTTTAAATAGCAAAGAATAAAAAGCATTCATAAACCTGCAAATGCAAACATTATTTTACTATTTTAAATACACATGTACTTATATGTATTAAAATTCGTTGTGTATTTTTATGCATGCTCAAATATTCACAAAGTGAAGAAAACTTTTCGTGCTCATCTTGGTTGTCCCTGCTCAATAAATTACTTTTGAATGATCAACAAGTAAAAATAATGTACCCTTATTTAACTAAAGTTGTAATGAAATATTGAGGTTGATTCAATTTATTATAAAAGAAAAATATTTATTATATTGTAAAGATTTACAAACTCTTTTTTTACATAAGTTGTGCTAGTTTTAAGATTAGCGTGGTTGTATGATTTACAAAAAAATATATTTTTGCAATATAACATAACAATTTTCAATAGAATCCAAACAGTCGGCAATAAATTTTCAATTTGTCGAGTACTGAGATAGGATTACCAGTTTATAAACGATGTGTTTTGAATATGTTTTTAGATTGATGTGTGATAACATAATGATCGTGATTTGATTTCTTTTCTTTAAAAACTCTTACTATTTCCTTTACTATAAACATGTATTTTTATTTTTATTGAGCACATTTACTGTATTCCCCTGAACTTTTATTTTTAATTAACTACCAATCACCTCTACCATATCACTGTAACAATATTCGGACTGAAACACAGCAAAATTATATTGTTAACAGAATAATGTATTATTGTGGTCCTCTTTGATTTTGGTTATTATTTTAAATAAACTTTTATTATTAATATGTTTAAATGTATAAAACTGTAACTATTGTTTTCTCTAACATGGTTTGTTCTTTTATTATTTCTATTTTTCTTGTATAAACATGTAAAAGGCTTTATGCCGTTATTGTAATAAATAAATAAAAATAAATAACATTAAATATGTTTGGAAATAAAAGCAATAAATTTGAATTACTAATTTCAAAAGTTACTTTAAAAACCTATCTTTAAAAATTATAGAATCGTATTGAAGGCAAAAAATCAAGGTAATTAATCATACTTATTGAAAATTAAAGACATTGTATTAAAATATACATTTTAGCTGAAATTTTAATAATCTTGTTGGCATATATTTTTGGAAATAGTAAAATAAGCATTTAAGAATCATGCTTTGAAACATTGATAATGCAATCCATCAAATTTTAAAATTGAAAGTTTTAACTGTTTTGTTCTCTCCATTATGGATATGGTGTTGACTTACTATACCCACAGTTTGGGATTCAACAGTAAATAATGTTTATTAACAACGGAAGGGTATGATTAGTAACCTTACCTTCTGTAAATAAAAATGTAATATTTGGATGCAATACCCTGTGTACATGCAATTATGTACATAAAAAAATAATATGATGTGTGTCTAATAATTATTATTATGCGTTCTGGTATGTTTGCTGCTTGTAATGACTATTTCTACAACTTCATAATCATACAAAAAAGCGTAATTCATACTGATCACCATGTTTGTTTACATAATATTGATCTTAAATGAAAAAAAGTATATGCATGCCAACTGAAAAACTTATATAGATTTGTCAAAATGTTACGTTTGTGTGCCTTTCACCATGTTTGTGTGATTTGTAACACTGTGTGTGCCTATATAGAAATTCATATAAAAACAATGAATGTGAATTATCTTCCGTCCAAAAGATGAACATAAAATGGTAGCATCTAGTCATAGGTTAAGGTATTATGTGAAGTAATATTTTTAGTAATAGATTATAGTAAATAATTTGTAGGCATTCTGTTATAGTGTATTAAAAAAAAAAAATTGTAACCTATAATGTGTAATGACAAGAACATGTCACAACATATTTATCTAGAAGGGTAAAAATGTAAAAACAATATTCTCTTTGTTTAAAAAAGCAGGGCTTATCTATGTAGATGAGAAAAATACAAAAAAACATATCTTTACATATTTTTAAAGAGAAAGATGGAAACAAACATTAAAAATAACTAAAATATCAGAGCTTAGTAAATATCACACATAAAAAACCAAAGATTTTGTTTTAATGAAATTTTATTAATGACTTTTAAACATAAATAAATATTATCAGTTACAAGTGCATCATTATTCTATGCAGAAATATGTTTTATATAAAACATTAAGATAAGCAGAGTTGTGAGTAAGTACGATTTTTTATAAATCACTTAACTAACGATATATAAGTATTATTTGAACAATTTGTACAAAGCTTCACATTTTTGTTATTTATAAGTTAATAATAAAATATACAGAAAATATCTCAATATAAACAATAAAATAACATAATAAACAGACACATTTAATCAACAAAAATATACAGTATAAAGTCTAATAACAGGTTTTAAATCAAGACCTAAAAAGTTGGTCTCCAGTTAACAAATGTGCGTAAAAATATATCCCAGAAGTTTTTAAGAAAAACGAACAATTTATTTTACAAGTGCACAATAACAAGTATAAAATATTTATAGAAAAAATCCTATAAAAACCTTTTTGCATTGTAAAATATAATTTTGGTGTGAACTCGCTCAAAAATGCAATATTACAGTTTATAAATCAGTATTTCAAACTAGAGGTGATTTCTTTACAATAAAATATTGTATGATTATATTAGTTTTATATTGCACCTATCTTCACACAACTATCCTCAGATCCTATACATCCAAATATAGGTAGTACAACATTATAGAAAATACATGATATGTATCTGATACTTGAAGCGCAAACATTGACTATAACCTATAACAAAGAATTTAAAAATAAATGCATTAACCATAAAACCTTACATGTAGCAATAATTAAAATAACAGGTTTGTAAAATTAGATTAACATGCTTAAAATCAAATTGTACTTCGGATCACAGACAATTGGAATATTATATTATATTTTATTTTATTGAAAACATGTTGAAAAATAGAACAAAGTAGATTTAAATATTATTTTACAAGTAAAAATATAAAATATATATACAGTTAAACTTCCATATTATAACGAATTTCTCCGTATAACGATTTTTTTTACTGAACATTGAACTTAAAGCTGTATTTCATATTTATAAATTAAACTTCATAAAATGAAGTCCAATTTCTGTTTAACAAACTTTTTATCCGAGAAATGTCACTTTTTTAAGCGATTTGCTTATTTTTCATATTAGATTTTTCTTGCGTAGGAAGCTTTACAACATGATACTTGATGATTGGTTTAAGACAAAATAAAACTTATTGTAAGAAATAAATTATCATCTTAAAATAGCATTTACTTGTGCTGTATAAGTTTATCACAAAATATTCTGGCAATAAGAGCAACAGCTGTGTTGATATTTCCACTTGGTAGAGTAGGAAACAGTGATGCATCGGCAACAAAAAGGTTTTTGATACCTTTCACTTGAAAATCATAACCGACTACAGTTTTAGTGTCGTCAGTAGACCCCATCTTGCAAGTGCCAGCAGGATGATATGTTGTCAAAGTCAAATGGCGGATATAGCATATCCAGTAATCTTCAGTGTCAAAAGGAAAATGTTCACAACCCGGAAAAGGAATTGTGTTCAGAACAGCACCCAAATTAATCAATGCATCGGTTTTCAAGAGTTCTTTAATCAAATTAATTCCTCTTAATATAATTTTAAGGTCATCGTTGTCAGAAAAGTATCTGGGATCAATTAAAGGTTGGTCCAATGGATTCATACTGTTAAGACGAACGGTACCTTTACTTTTAGGGTGTAAGACAATAGGTAAAAAAGTAATTGAATTATTGTAAGTAATTTTAGAAAAGTATGCCTCCCAAACTGAATCTGTCAAACCTAATGAAGATCTTAAATGCTTTCCATGATCAGTAGAAACACCCATCGGCAAAACCATAAACTGCAAATCAGGCAAATTAGAATCAGTTTTATTGACAGCCAGGTGATCAAATTTTTTATTGGTAGAATCTAAAATTGCAACCGTTTCACACCCAGACGCTGTCCACAAACCGTTTCCATTGACAAAGTAATTCCAAATATGAAGCGGGTTAAAGACATCCGTAATACCAAAATTGATTGTGTTATTTAATAAGACTAGATCTAACCCGGTAGAGACATGATCCATTAACTCTTCGCCTACTGGAAGATCTTGTACTAATGGTATGCGCAGATCATAGAGATGTTTTTTAGGGCCAACTCCAGATAAGAGTAAGAGTTTTGGCGTTCCGATGGCCCCAGATGACACAATAACACCTTTTTTTGCAGTCATGGTAATCTTCCTACCAAATCTTTCAAAGACAACGCCCTGTGCAGACTTTATTACTGGATCTATAACGATTTTCTCTACTAACGCATTAGTTACAATTTTGCTATTGTGGTTAGTAAAATGGTCGCTTTTAAGAGTATGGAATGTAGACCACCTAGCACCACCTTTCTGATTGACTAAAGTATCCATAAAACCACTTGTAGCATTGTCTCCAAACTTGTTTACATCGAATCCCAATTCCCCGGCAGCTTTCAAGATGGAATCTGACAAAACTGTTTTGAATGATAACTTTTCATATGGCAAATCAAATGCTTCCAATTCTTGTAAAAGTTTCTGTAATTCAGGAATGCTTATTTGGCCATCAAACCATGAAGCGATTTCACCCAAGTAACTTCGAATATGAACCATGTTATTGAGTCGCGCAGACCCGCCAACTATTTTTCCCATCGGCCATATGCATTGCTGAAAAAGAAAATTTAAATCAGAATAACTAAGAGGTAAAAAAATACCAGGCATTCCCAAAAAACAAAACCTTGACAAAGAATTAACAACACAATACTCATATTTCTTTCAGTTCATATAATAATTAAAAAAAAAAAAAAAAAAAAATTATTTAAAAAATTATTATCACTATGTTATCTTGAATTAAATATACATTATTTTTTTATAATTAAGCGCAATTTACTATTTCTCAAACATAGTGTTATAGACTGAGATATAAATATTTGGCTATACCTTTCCGTTCATAGCAAAACAAGCATTTTCCTGTGGCACGACTTTATATCTCCAGTCATGAATGGTCCCTTGCAGAAAGGGACCCATAGCTGGAATATCCAAAAGAGGACTTCCATTACCTCCAGCTTCCAAAACCAAGAACGAAATATCTTTGTGCGTGTTCAAATGATGGGCAATAAGGGATCCAGCTGTTCCACATCCAACTGAAATTAACCATAATATGCCATTGAATAAACCAAATAATTTACAAACTGCTGTCAATGCTCTTTTTAATTTAGCAGTAAAACCTACCGATAATGTAATCGTATGCATTTTGATCAGCATCGGCTTCGAAAAAATGTAGGAAATATTCCAAACATGAATTGACAGATGTAAAAATATGTAGAAAATAAATGGATAGAGAGTAAAGTAGTAAAACGACGATTAATTTAGCATCCATTATGATGTATTTATCCGCACACTATGAACCGGTTTCCTTATCAGTTTCAATATCCATCTTCCAATCTTATTTGTTTATTTAACTGTCAGTTTGACGTTTGACATTTAAATAAAGTGACAGGAATATTTTGTCTATGATTATCGTTACGGAGTGACGAGTCGAGTTCAAAATGCATTATTTCCGTAGGTACTTTGCGTGGGATATTATATTATCAAGCTTAGATGTGATCAACCAACACGAATGAGAGGAATAAATTTAATGCAAAATACACATAATATAATATAAAAAAAGAAAGGTGCTAAAATGTTTTTTTTTTGAGAAATAGTATAGTGCTATAAACTATAACATAACAGTTGAGTGTTGGCGGCGGCGGCGATAGGGTCTCCTGAAGGGATTTAGTGATGTTCACATGATCTACACAGGAGCGAACGTGGCGAAAGAAAAGAAGTGAATAAGTATTGAATAGTAAATTTAATGCAATGTAGAGATGAATGTTTTAGTAATGTATTGATTTTAGGAAGGGAACATTTTTGTATTGAAAAAATACTTTACACATACAAAGAGGTTTTACTATAATAATATGGAGGTATGATAAACAAACGTTGACATTTTAACTCATCAAAAGAAAATGAATCGTAACAAAAATAATATAATATTAGGTACCTGATAATATATATTTTTTGTATCTGTTCTATTGGATCTAAAAGTTTTCCATACTTTACCACTAGACTTGATCTAGCTGCTAACGTCATAAAATTTTACCGTCATCTTTATTGTTGGTTTACGTTTCGTAACCAACAGCTTTCAGAAAAATTGTTTATTTCTTTTTGTTGTATTGAGTAAGGTATATGATTGTCGAGAGAATAGATTTAATATTTAACCTTAAAGCTGTGGAAATAGCAAGAATTAGGTGGATTAATGAATAAATTTAAAAAAATTATAAAACTTTTTTTGAAATGTCAATAAGATTAGTCAGTCAAAACTCGCTCACTCGGTCACATTTCATATTCCATCTCCTGAAATGTATAAAAACCTTAGAATGGAGACAGCTTTGAGCCTCCTTTCATCTCCATTGTAGTAAATATCAAAATAATTTCAAGTGAGTCTGAACTATTTGAATAAAACAATATCATTTTGGTCAAATAATTTATTTTCATAATTTTTATAAAAGCCATCAAAACATTTTGAAGAACTAGTGTGCTAAAATGTATAAATTAATATTTCTTTATTGGTTTTATCTGTAAATTACTTCAACAGAAGTAAAAGTATACATTTAGTGAAAAACACGGTTTAAAAAATAATTTATAATTACACATACTTAAATAGCCTTTACGTAATTACACATACTTAAATAGCCTTTACGTAATTACATATACGAGTACATACATAGTTTATCTTATTGCGATACATAATAAACCAAATTTCTTAATCGTAATAATATGAGGTCACCAGAACAAGAGTTAACCTTGCTTGCCTATTTTACCAGGCATCAGGTTCTCGGCGTCCTGGACGTCCGCTATTGACAATCCGCCGGCAGTTTGCGTCAGATCTGACCTGGGAGGATGCACGGGAACTGGCAGCCGATCACTTGGCTTGGAGGCAGTTTGTGGAATCCATATGCTCCACATAGGGAGCGGATATAATGATGATGAGAACAAGAGTGGTCTAACCCATATTTTTGAAAAATCTAGTTATTGGTCCATAGTAATATTTGTGACCTACTAATATATTACATAAGAGAAAAATTAGTCTAACCATTATTTTCACAAGTAAACATAGATATCGCCATAAACACTTAGTTCTTTGTGTCAAAGATCAATATTGTATATAGATTAACCCTTTTTTTTAAATTCTTCCAAAACAATACACGCAAGTAGTAGTATTGTTGTAAAAACACATCTTTAGAATTGATGAATGCAAATATTTTAAAATGCTATCATCAAGATACCCATTTAAAAAAAGAATTAACAATGTATTAATCAGATTTTCAAATGGATATATTTCCGTTGTTGAAATTTCGGGTTGGACCACTTATGCACTAGTGGCCTCTTACATATTATTAATATGTTCAAAACACTCCCAATTTTAAGGATGTTATTTCTAATCTTGGGGTCTCACTCCTTTGGCAATCATAAAGCCAGAACTTGCGGTTCTAATTTCAACTTATCCAAGGTCTCTTGAGGCATGCAGTAGGTCGGGTTGATTGGCTTCAAGAGGGTATTTCCAAGCAAGGAGAGACCGGCCAGACCAAACAGGGTGTGGAAGGGGTCAGCGACGTCCCCTGGTCGGTCGCTGAAGCCCCCAGTTTCGGGGTCCTGACACGCGAGGATGAAATCCTCAAGCGCTTTCTTGTCCACCCAATGAATGCGATTCAGCATGGAAAGGGATGCCAACACCCACCTATAAAAATATACATAATTCTAAATCTACCCACTTGAAAATCATATACCTTACTCCTCCATTAAATATGACAAGAGATAAACAATTTCCCTGAAAATTGTTGTTTCAAAAGTAGATCAATAAAAAATATTGATGGCAGAATACTTGATTCTATTTCCGTTGATTAATCTAAACGTCAACTATCTTATTAAACATCCATATTATAATTATCATAGAACAAACTCCTTGCATAAATGTTAATAAACGCCTTTAAATAGCCACCCACTAACTTTTCTATTTCTTATCTTGAAACCAATAGAGAGACAAGTTGGTAAATGGATGTTTATAATATTATTTCTATTTTTATTGACAATCACATTTATTAATTACATTAATAATAAAATATCTATCCCTAATTTTATCACCACTTATGTAAGTTTTTAATCTGGGTGAAGAAAAAACCGTACAGACTTAAATAAGCGAGAATTATTTTGAACCTTCGTACCATGAATAGCAAAGATCCGGTAATTTCTCTGGTCTCCCATTTAGTCCACCGCTAGGAAGTTGGCGTTCACATAACCACCATCCTAACTCATCGGCATTCAGTTCATCCAGTCGCCCACACACAGAAAGGAAGCCAACACAACAATATATTAAACCTGGAACATTTTACAACATTTACAACAGGCGTATTTTTAACTTTCCCGCGGCTATGTGACGTTAGTCTACATCAGGTATAAACATCTATAACTCTCTTAATATTTAAATAACCCAGTTATATTGTTTGCAATATTTAAATAGACTTTTTTTAACGCAAAATTTAGGATTCAATTTTTTAATAAATTAATATACCTATAGACATTTAAAATTTTTTAAAAATTGGCCTGATTGGCATGAAGAACTTCGTTATGACTGTTAAATAAGATTTATTGTATGGAAATATAAAACTACATGGCTGGAGTTTCGAAAGACTGTTCTTCCACCTAAAATTGAGAATATATTAATGTAATGTAACACTTTTTTAAATATTTATTGATAATCATGAAGTGCTACAAAGTGAATGCTAGCTCCATAAGTGGACTTCACTATAACAACAGCTCTTTCAAATTTCATAGAAAGAGTGCAAAGATATTACACATCATAAACAAAAAAAGTCCCACTAAACTAAAATAGCTATGAGATCCAAAACGATGCAATGAAAGTTAATATTGGGGTGACGATATTTTTAAATCCTAGTTAACTCAAACATGATAATCATCAAATAATTTACATGGTGTTACCTGCATGGCTTTCAGAACCAGGACGCGATCCAAATCCACCGTCAAAGTTCATACAACTGAGAACAAAGTCGATTGCACTATCCAGATGTATGGCATCCAGACGGTGGAGGAGAGATAGTGACAGAACAGCACAGAAGGAGAAACGTGTGTCCACTTCTCCCCATTTATCTCCTGAAAAAAAAAGTCTTATTATATACAAATACTCATTAAATTTTTTAAATCATCATCACAATCATTCCATATTCCCTTAGTGGAGAATACGGATTTCACAAACTGCCCCCAAGCCAAGTGATTGGCCACCAATTGCCAGAAAATTGGAGTTGCCAGAAAAGCACAGTCTTAAAAGGATTTTTTTAAACGTAAATAAATAAATAATGCACCTGTAAAGCTCCCATCTTCAAGTTGAAGTGATGAAATATATCTGATAACGCCATCAACATCGATAGCCTTAATTTCATCATACATGCTTAGAACCTGGATAGCGCTAAGAGTGTATAATATGTGGGGATCATGTCCAATACTAGCCGATATTCCTCCAGTTTTTTTATCTTGGCATTGCTTTATAAAGTTTACAACTTCACTTTTAGGAATTCTGAAAATATTGATCTTAATATAGTCTCAACACAAGCTTGAATTAGAAATATTTGTCAAATATTGTAATTTACTTACTTGGATGACTTTCCCATTAGTTCTAAAGCAGTGAGACCCCAGTACATTCCAGACATTCTCAAGAATTCTGTCATACAGTATTCGTACTCATCTTTGTTAGTTCCATAAGCCGCAAGATACTCCGAATGCTTTTCAATCAACAGTACTTTGGGACAGTCTTCATCTAAAGTAACATCTTTAGTGGCCGCCATGATTCTATAAAATCTTAGTATTAATTTTGATACGTTTCGACAATATTTTAGTGTTATTTTTTTATACCAAAATTATAATCGATGGAAGAGGTAACTTCAAGCTAACAAGTTGTCATTGGTTGACAAATGTCATTTTGACATTATTTTTTACGATAGGAAAAAAAAATCTTTAGTTCCGTTTCTATGGCAAAGCAATGTTTGACGTTTGCCTTCGCTGTCTTCTGACGTGTCTAAAAGCCGCAGTCTAAGTTATCAAAATAATTAATAAAACATGGATTTCTTCAAGTCCATACCTACATATATCGATTACGCCGGGCAAGCTCGCGCAGAACAACTATACAGATTTATCATAACCCTATTCAGTATTGTCGGCTTGGTGTGGGGTTACATTGTTCAACAGTTCTCTCAATCTGTTTATATCCTGGGCGCGGGCTTCATCCTGGCTACAATTCTCACTGTACCTCCATGGCCCATGTACAGAAGGAAACCCCTCCAATGGCAAGTCGCAAAACGAACATCAGGGAAAAAGACTCGCAACAAGGAATAATGAAAGATCTCACCAACTATCCAGGCTGTCATCCATAAGTTATAAGTGAAAATACAAATTCGCATATACATAAAAATGCTATGATTTAAATGTATTTTTTCAATTATTAAATGTTTTTATTTGGCTTGAAATATTTTTTTTTTCAGAATTTTACCAAAATATTTATTACTACAAATTAATTTTTAAGAACTGGTTTTGTGAATCGGTTTGTAGTACAGGTTGCCAGCTCCAAGTTTAATAGAATATTGCACCTGTGAATATACATTTTGTGACAGAAATAAATACACAAAATATTAGCAGTCAAAATTTAATGGTCAATAACTAAATAATTAATGGCTACATTTTTTGTACATCAATAATTCAACAGTAATAATTATTAGGTCAGCACTCCGCATACAATATAATTTAAAAAATATCTACACTATAGTTTTTGCTGAAAATAATGTAGGTCCAAGAAGCTACGGTTTCATCACAAAAAATATTTGGTTCATACCCAGAGGCATTTGCAAAGGAAAGCTAAAGATTACCATAATGCATATAAAAATTAAGAAAAGAAAATATAACTGCGAAATATACAAAATAAATAAAAATATTTTTGCCAAAAAAAATTTATCCAAAGATTGCTTGGCAAATATGGTATTTTAGGTATAAAAATGTTTGTAGAGGAGAAATCATGGATCTTGGGGGACATTAAAGGTACGTACGCGTTGAAGTAGTCAAACTACCACTACGCATAGAGGAATATAAACAGAATAAATCCACACATCATCTCCACTTGTAAAAAAATGTTAAATATTATTTTTTTCCAGAGAAAGTTAGATTTTGTATTGTAATTTAAAGATATCGTAATTTATGTGATCAAATCTTGATAACTGATTTAGTAAAGTTACATTTTTTGTAAATTAAAAAAGGCGTACATAGTATTTTTACTTTAGGGGAATATCAAAAATAAAAGGTTTTTTAAAACCCAAATGTTTTTTCTTGGCGGCTGAAGCTCCCCCGGCAAACTGTGTAATGGGCAATAATTAGAGTTGGGTTCCAGGGGGGTTTTTCCGATTTTTTGGCCGGTCCGAAGGCGGGCTTTGTA
>JAGVSP010001067.1:0-48662 GCA_022494985.1 Micrasema minimum
GTTAAAGCCATTTTGGCGTAAATAAGTTTTGGCTTTTACTTCATTTCTTGCTCAAAGAGTCGATAAAGGTGCTTTAGAAGAATATAAGTTGTGCGGTTGTTTGACTTTGTAAAGAACACAGAGGAGAGGCAACGGACGCAGCAACCCTTGGTATCTACTGTCATCCGGCGAAGGCGTTTCGGCTGGCTAGCCATATACAATGTATGCCTCCCGAGAGTCTTAACTATGCTCGAAGCATTCAGGTTCTCGGCGTCCTGGACGCCCACTGATGACAATCCGTCGGCAGTTTGCGTCAGAGCTGCGGGACGTGGACTTTACTTGTGAGGATGCACGGGAACTGGCGGCTGATCGCTTGGCTTGGAGGCAGTTTGTGGAATCCATATTATGCTTCACATAGGGAGCGGATATGGTATGACGATGATGATAATTAAAATATATTTTCAAAATGAGAAAGAAACGGAAAGGAAACAGTTATCAGAATGTTTTTTTAGAAATGCGCATATTACTTGTTTATTTATAGCCTCGTGTTGTAGTGGAAAAAAGGAAGAACCTATTTAGATCCCAGATAAGATTGACTTAACAACTGTGACTTTTAACCTTTTAGACTATGTAGACGCACACAGGGTCCGAACCCCCAGCGATACGTCAAGAGATGACCCTGAGGTTGAAAGTCGTAATCATGGATTAAGTCAAAATTTGTTCGACGCATAATATTTTGATTCAGGTGTGTAAAACATTTCTATTTCCCAGATGAGATTGAACTAACGATTGCGATGTTTCCACAGTTACAAAAAACAACAAGTAGTTCTGTAAAATTATTTTATTTAATTTTAATGAAAGTTCCACTGACTTCGGCATAATATTTAGAATAATATATTTCATTAATTTGACATATTCAATGGGGGTATATTTTGATGAAAGTACGATTGGCTTCGACATGTTCAGGGGCCTATATCTTGATGAAAGTACCATTGATTTCGATATAGTTAGGGGGCCTCGTGAGTGTGGTTATTTTTTTATGTCTTTAATGATTCCTTCTTCCGTGTAGATGACAGCTCTGCAGCACGTGCGTACGCTAATGGAACAAATCCAACGAATTCGCCCATTTCTCTCTCTTTGCTTACAGTAAGTAAATCCATTGAACATGAGCAACTGCTTACCAACGCATCGTGATGGAACAAACCGGGCTAAAAACCAAACATCAAAATCGTTACAATTTTAAAATAAGGAATCAAGTCAGAAGTGTTATTACTATAGATCGTAACTTTAGGTCGAAAACAGTATAATTCAAAAAATCTTAATAAAATCATGAAACGACTTGAAAGAACAGTTATTCAAATCTGAGGGTAAAACTTTGATACTTAAAAAATATGAAACAACATTTCATTTTATTGTGACATAAAAACAATACATATTTTTTACCTTGCTTATGATGCAATAGGTTTATATTTCATCAAGCGGATTTTCATTGACTGTTCTTAATTGATTATTTATATATTGGGCGGGATACATCTGGTGTGGACCAAAAGGAACTTCTCTGCATCTGCCTGAGATGATGAGAAAACCACGGAAAACTCATCATGGAGAAGGCGGACTATTGATGGACATAAACACTCTTCCGATTAACTTGAAGTGTTCGGCATTTTGTGTCCTATTTTTGCGGTCGATGTTAGCAGACTTGATAAGTATCCCTTCCGTAGAGACTCTGCACCCTAGAGTAGGATCGTAGTAGTAGGGTCGAGTTAGTAATCTCCTGTTAGGCAAATACGACGGTTATGCTGAGGACGGCAGTATTATCCCGCATAGCCTAAATCTGTTAGCGATCAGTAGGATCGAGGTAGTAATTAGGAGCCTTGTGGTTGTGGTTGAGGTTAGCATACTTGATCAGTTTCCCTTCAGTGGAGATGACAGCTTTGCACCCAAGGGTCCTGCGGCAGGAACATCTCCACCTGGTACGAGTACTCTTCTCGCCGGCCTTGTGGAATGTGTAGCCTTGGTATATGACCAACACCTTGCCTTTGCGTGTAGGGAGGAAGCGAGCTGGAAGAGGAAAATGAAAATGTTAAGAGCATACTCCACCACGTGACTCGCGGCCGCTTTCCCATACGAACGTATTCCTCGATTTTTTCCCTGGAATTTAACATTAGAGCAATGATTTTTTCACACAGTTTAGATATATCGACTAGATGCGTGTTTGCATCGTCTTATTTTTTTGAGATTGTATTTGTTAAAGGAGAAAAATAAATGTTTAAAAAAATAAGACGATACAAACACGCATCTGGTCGATACCTAAAATGTGTAAAAAAATATTGCTCTAATGTTAAATTCCAGGGAAAAAATCGAGGAATACGTTCGTATGGGAAAGCGGCCGCGAGTCACGTGGTGGAGTATACTCTTAATAAAAATTGTTTGTTTGTTTGAACATTTTTATTTAGCAAAAAAAAAAATTAATACAGCTAGTGTAATACATATTTTCTTCTTCTAAATATTTTATTACTTATGAACTACTTCTAATGTCTTAACACTAAACTTAATTGCATTATTAGATGCCTACTATATGTTTTTGAACGTTTGAACCCTTAATTGCATTCTGTGCCGTATTTGGAACATTATAATTAATTCGTATCTAAATTCACTGTCATTTTTTGCATCAGACGGAAAGTTTAGCGTAAAAATGCGTCGCGGTTGACTGACGTAAAAGCCACACCGCTTTTCTGTCCAGACGCAATCATAATATATTAACGTAATAAAAATAATAAATAACACAAAACAGTATGATCAATTATAAAAAATATTAAATCGCTAAAATGTTAAAATAATCTTATATTAAATAAACATTGGAACATTAAAACTTTAAAATCCTAAAACATTACAATATTAATTTGAAAAAAACGAAAATTAATATTATTAAACCAAATTTAATGAAAAATGTACCTAGGTATACAAAAACCTTAAAAAATAAAAATATTTCTTTTGGTATTCACATGATCCCATTCTTACAATATGTATTCCAGTATCTACATATCCCACATACCTATCTCTAAATTTTTATGAATTTTCCATTGATCTCCATGTATTTAGGGGGGCCATGAGTGTGTTGAGTATTAACAGCCTCGGAGACCCCATTTTCTATATAGATTACAGCTTTGCAATTCCTCCACTTACGAGAAGAACAACACCAACGAATGCGACGGTTTGACGCTTTAACACGCGAGTCCTTGTGAAAGGTGAATCCTTCGAACATGACCAGTTTCTTTCCTCTGTGTGTAGGGATGAATTGAACTTGAAAAAATTAAATTAAAATCATTAACATTTGTACAACTGAGCCCATTAGAAGCGAAGTCAGCAGTGACTTAATACATGATATTTGCAAAAATTTGCAAAAATTTATCGAAAAAAAAAAAACCAACTTCATACTCAATATTCTCGTCAAAAAAAAAAATTTCATTCTACAAAATCCTAATATGATGTAGATTCACTGGTTTCCCGCTTGTACATCTAGTTTTGTTACACCATGTATGATAAGTTTTTGAATGAAGTAGGTACCTATGTTTTTCATTTATACTCCAACAGGAATACATAAGATAAAAAAGACAATGCTAACCAGTTTTAGATTATTATGAGCCTTAATGACCGATGGAGGTTGCTGACTTTGCTTCTGATGGCCTGATTATATATTCTTCGGTAGTCGATTCATATTATTATCAAATCTACCCACTATCATAAAGCCTTCTCTTTCTATATACCTACCTACGTGTAAATATGACAGAACTGGGACAATGAAACACATACAAAAACACTTAATTGGTTTAATTTTTACTGTGCTCATTTGTATATTATGTTATATTGTAAATGTATATGTTCAAATAAAAATAAAATAACATAAAATAACTTTTATGTAAACATTTTAAATGTATACAAACAGCCCTGTAAACGCACAGATAACCCACATTCGCTTCCAGAGTTTCTCTGTGTCTGTCTCTGTTGGGATATCAATAATAACTTTTATGTGTTTAAAATGAAGGAACACTGAAAAAAATACAAATTTTCCTCAACGACAAGTTAAAAAGGAATTTTGAGTTAAACGTCAATAATTCTTGATGTTTTAGGTAATTATTGATGTTTTATTAGAATTACTAACAATTTGGTTATCTTCCTGTTAAAAAATGATTGCTTAGTTCCCTAATAATTCGGCATTCCGATTCTTTTATCAGGACTCCGAACTATGTTTACAGGACGCTGAGTAATATTATCAGGACGTTGAGTAATATTATGAGGATGCAGCTAATTTATCAGGCGACTAAAAATAACTTGTCGAAAATTTTACTGGAATCTTATTTTAACCGGATTTTTTCTAAGTGAAGGCATTATTACCTACAATAGACAGAATGGCCCTAGCATTTGCTATTTCCTTTTTCAATTTTTGTAAGTCCGCCTCGTAGCACAGTGGTAGCGCATTTGGTTACCGTGAATGAGGTCGCGGTTCGAATCCCGTAGGGGGTCAACATGAAATATTTATTACACTAATATTTCATGTGTGATACCTTGTACTGGTACTGAAGCGTATGAGTGATCATCCTACCTTCATGTAATAAAATGACCAAAATAATAAAAATTGAAATGTTTTTTTTATTAAATACCCTGTAGATAAATATTAATTCAATGTGTGTAGCACTCAGTTTGTAATTTTCCATAATTTTTAACTACTTTTATTTTTTTAAATACCTACCGGTTTTGGAGTTGACCCTCCTTTAGGGTTCTATAAAAAAATTATGTAACAAAAATGATCAATGTGCACTGCACTTGGTGTATCGATGCAGTGCCCTATGCACCATTGGGTGCGGATAAGGGAACGTAATAGTAGTATTCATATAAACAAATGAACAGATATAAAATATTAATCAAACATTGTCGTTACACCTTTATTACATATTATTATTATTATATATTATTATTATACTTATATTATTATTATACTTATTTTATTAATGCATCTCCTTGTCAAAAACCATGAATATTACAATTTGATGTAAGCCCCATTGACCTCCATGTATTTAGGTGCCTCGTGATGATGAATGTTCTTGAAGGACTTTATGGCTCTCCCTTCCGTGAAGATGACAGCTTTGCAGCCTTTCCTTCCGTGGGTGGAACACATCCAGCGAGTACGACCGTGTCTCTCCATTTGTCTGTAGAAGGTAAATCCGTTGAACATTATCAACTGCTTACCAGCGCGCGAAGGAATGAAATGAGCTGGAATTGGAAAAATTCAATTACAAGTCTATAAATTATCACCAATAATAATATAATTAGAAACTAACGTCGAGGCTTAGCTCTTTCATAAATCTTTTGTCTCTAGTATTCCTTAATTTATTATTTATTTTGGATTTTATTCAGTTTTCTTTTATTGCTTGTTTCACTGATGTGTATTTTTTTTCTTACCAACTCGTAAGAATGTTTTTCTTTCCATTCTAATGACCGCTTATACGGGACAGTTCCTTCCGTGGGTGGAACACATTCTTGTTCAGAAAACGACCGTGTCTCTCCATTTGTCTGTAGAATGTACATCCGCTGAACATTATCAACTTTTTACCAACGCGCGAAGTTAATAAAATGTTTGCTGGAATCGGAAAGCTAATCATGTAAAAAGTTATTGGTTTATCACCATTTAAAAATTATAAACTAACGTCGATGTCTAAAACGTTTACATAAAAAACATTAACTGTCTCTCAGTATTAAATCTACATATTTATTTTGGTTTTTTATTCAGTTTTCGTTTTATTGTTGTGTTTCACTGATGTGTATTTTTTTTCGCTTAGAAAACACGTTAGTAGCGGGCTTTAGGGTCAAATAAATTGTAATAATTACCAACAAATAAAATCACTCACAAATCTGTTTTTTGCGCAAAATAACACAAAAATTACGAAAACACCGATACCATTCGCATCCGTTGGTCCAAGGCAAATTAAATCACTAACTAACTAACTAACCATCACGCCATTTCCCCGTAGGAGTAGGCAGAGAGGATAGGACGCCATACCACTCTGTCCCGACAGACTTCCTTTGCTTCCTCTACATTCATACATCTTCTCATGCACATACGCCGATTATTCCGACTTTTTCACATGACCACTTTCAAGTACTTGACGTACTTGGTCATGCCATGTTTTTCTCGGCCTTCCGCGGCTTCTACATCCAGGCACACTTGCATTTAAACTTCTTTTAGCCGTTCTTTCATCACTCTTTCGCTCCACATGACCAAACCATCGTAAAAGCCCTTTCTTAATTTTGTCGATAATTCTTATCTCAGCCTTGCACTCTGCTCTAATTTCGACATTTGTACACCTATCATACATAGTTTTACCACACATTCGCCTGAGAGATCGCATTTTAAAAGCATTCAGTCTACTTTTATCCTTCTTTTTCCAACACCACGCTTCACTACCATACATAAGGGGTAAAATTAATAAATGAGGTATAACGTCATCGCGTGTTTACTCTTCTTTTAACCAAAGTTTGAACAACATTTTTGGGTGTGTTCAAATACTTGTACACAAATCTGGATTTATCCCATGACGGGCGTAGGTATATAACAAAGTTTGAACGATTACCCTTAGTTATAGTTTAACAGAGATTTCACTTAGTCATAGTTTAACAGAGATTTCACTCAGTTATAGCTTAACAGAGATTTCACTTAGTTATAGTTTAACAGAGATTTCACTTATGGTTTAACAGAGATTTCACTTAGTTATAGTTTAACAGAGAACACTGATGCGATAGTTTTGTTGATTTACCCTCATTTATAGGTGCCTTTATTAATTACTGATATGTAGTTATAAAAATAAAACAAGTTTCATGAACCATTTTATGGACATTTATTTAAATCACAGCACCGTTGAACAAACAAACTTGGTAAACAGCAAACTTAAAAAAATAATTTAATTAATGTTAAATGTGTTTTGTAATTTATGTACATGAACTGAACTGGGTTGTGGTCTGGTGCAGATTCGAAAACTCCGGATTAGAATCTCTAGGTTTGAATCCCACTCCAGCACAACTTATTACTTAAAAAAATTAACGAAAATCCCACAAAGGCATAACCTGTTTGTGGGTATAAAAAGTATGTCGATTGTGAATTTCTCTACACACTTGTTTCCTGCTTTCCGGCACAGATATTTTTGACTATTTGAAAGCAGCTCCAAAATTGAAATATTTGAGTATATCATAAAAACTCAAATGTTTCTTAAAAATAACTTATTTTTTCGTGGTTGTGGTTGTGGTTATCGAAAGCTTCAACGATCTTGTGGTTGTGGGTTATGATATAGGCGGTGCACGTGTCGTTACCTTTGCGACACGCCCATTTTTTGACTCCGCGACTATTCTGCGAACGCAACGAGAATTTCACCCCGCGATAGAAAACTTGCTCCATGCCTCTTTGGGATACACTATATTGGATGAGATCTGAAAATAAAATTTGTTAAGAAAATGATATCTCTCTCTTCAATCCCTACCTCGTGACTAAGGACGATGATCATTCCAGACTCCCTTCACCTGGACGTGTACTGCTCTGCAGAATGCTGGCACTGACAACTGCCTAATTAATTTTGCTAACCAACCTGTTTTTTGTGCTGCCAGTGAGAAGGGCTACAGTCCTGCTGAACTCAATTGCTTCCGATATTGACTTATTTCATGTCAGCAAAAGTACATTTTCTAGACAGATTCTTCTGACTTTGGAGACGTTGGCGTTGACATGGAATCGACCACTACTGCTTATAAGGCCTTTAAAATTCTATTGTGGCGTTTAGTGACCAAGGACCTTATGCTGGACTAAAAGTCGCATGCGACGCTTCGGAGTGGCTAGTGATCTACGGTACAAAATCACTCGCCGTTCCGAAGTGTCGCATGCGACTTCTAGTCCAGCATAGGGCCCCAGATGGACCCGCCTTTGTCGGCTTACGTTCATGCGACTTCATTCTATAAGTTTAGACGTCGAATAACAATGACTCAAAAACGAAATTTCAATTAAATAATAACAAAATCCACAAGTTTTTCTTGCAATCGAAATTTCAAATGTTATGTGAAACTTTTATAAAGGGGACATACTATAAAACCTGAGATAAATATTTGGATCAACCTTATACAAAGTGTTGTGTGAATAAAGCTTCTCGTACAATTAATATCATGCATTTTAAAGGAAATAAACAATTTACAGCAGATGATAATTCTGTGGTGTCTAGGAAAAGGGGCATGAGTCAGTCAGGCATAATTTTTACAATACGACCGTTTATTGATTCTCTGCTAGTGCCTGTAAAGCTTTTTTGATATTTTTTTAAATGATTATTCTTAAAGATGAGTCAAAAAAGTTATTAAACCTAAAATTTAAAGAAAAACTTAAGAGACAAAAGCAGTGAACTAGTAAAACAGCCGTACTGTAAAAATTATGCGTGACTGACTCATGCCCCTTTTCCTTGACACCACAGAATTTATTGTAGGTAGGTAAATGATAAAGTGTCAGAATCTGGAATCAAAAAGAAATGAAACAATGACATTTCTAAAAAACAATTTATTGTTTTTTTATCATCAAACACACACATTTAAAGATGTTAACAATATCTTTAAGATCTTTAGATGGGCGTGTAGTGTAAAACGTATTTTTAGCCAACACATTGTAACACACAATTAGTATTGTGAAGACCTTGTATGTAAAGGTAAATAAACAAATAATATAAAATTATTTTTTTGTTTGGAAAATTTTATTTCTAGTGGGTTTGCCAAAATCTGATGGCAAAAGTGTTTACATATTAACGCATTGATTTGTTGACTACAGATGCAGAAACATCTAAAGTTCTCATTAAACAAATTTTACAGACGGGGATAAATTTTTCATCGACATTAAAATAAAACAGTTGTTTGGTATCTGGAGTCGTATGCGAGGAATCGATAATGAGTGATTTTACAAAATCGTTTCTTCTACATTGATTCTTTAGGTTCCAATATTCTCTGAAAACTATTTGTCTCTGTTCATCAGTGATTTTCTCTTTACACTGCATTCTGCAGTTGGTCAAGGGGGAGACTTTCTTTGCTCTGCAAATTCTCCCCGATGGTAGAGCATACTTTAATCCAGCATTTCTTCTCTTGTTCTGTTCCGTCATCTCTAACATCTGGTCGTCTGCCAGCCGAGTTTTCGAAAAGGGCTTCTGCTCAAACAAAATTTCGGGATATTCCTTCTTGATCTCTTGAGGTTCTCCTACAAGAAGTTATTTTATTTATGTTATTATTCACAGTTGACAATATTATTTAAACTAAAGAACAAAATCTATTAAAGTAGTTTTTTTATTATAATTTTATTCATTATTGTCATTGTAAAACTCGATTACTTGTAGCTCTAAAACCATTTATAAGAAACGAAGATCTAGAACCCCAACAGTCCACGCGCTCGGTAGCTGCAAGACAAGTTGATCATTTGGTGACAAGTTGGTGATCTATCCTTCCGCATAATTAAATTCTGCTAATACATACCTAAAGTACTACAATCATGTTAAATCGTAAAGGTCGCAAACCATCCATGCGCTTTGTAACTGCAAGATGAGAAGTGGTCCAGCCTTCCGGAGAGTTAATTTTTGCTTAATAGTACATAGGGTACTAACGTCAAATTATAAACTTACGTACCTACTCTACTTAGTGAAAATCAGTTAGAAAAACAACTTTTACCTACTAATTATTGTACGTGCATAATTTTATATAACTTATAACTAAAATCTGTTTATTTTTCTAATCAGGGGCTAGAATTCTCCAACCGTCTATGCGCTTGGTAGCTGCAGGACGAGTTCAGATCTAGCCTCTTTTTGTACAGCGCTCTTGGGACAGTTTTTCGCAAAAACAACGCTTTATAAATTGTCCGAATAATATATAATAAATGTATACTGTTTTGTTTTTATTTTGCTAAAAACATAAGCTCACACGTAAGTAAGATTGTAGTATTACGTAACTACTGCTACTTTCCCTTATTCGCACCCAATGTGTGCATAGGGTACTGCGTCGGTACACCAAGTGCAGTCTATATTGATAATTTTATTACATAAAGGTAAATTGATCAGTAATACGCTTCAGTACCAGTCTAAGGTATCACACATGAAATATTTATATGAAAATCACATGTGAATAAATATTTCATGTTGACCCCCTACGGGAATCGAACCCGCGACCTCATGCATGGTAGCCAAATGCGCTACCACTATGCTACGTATTACCTAAACCTAGTGTTATTCGAGTAAGTTAGTACTTTGTAGTTTTGTAGACGTTTGCAATACCAATAAGAGCATAAACCAATCCACTCATTTAAAAAAAAAATTGGGTAATTTTATATTTTGACATATCTATTTCAATTAGTAAATACTATATTCAATGAAGACCATGTGACTTTTGCTTGAAAATAGGAATCAAGGAATCAATGCTTTTCAAATGTTTAATTGTGCATTTTTATCCCTGTCATTTAAATTTAGAGGGTCAATTTCCAAAAGCATTAAACTCTTTAGATCTTTAGAATTTGAACTAATGAAAATTTCTCGAATAAAAAAACGTTTTTTCACAGTTTCTTTTTTTATATATAAATAATATAACAAAACAACATAAGTACAAATAGAAATAATTTACTATATAATAATAATAAGTAGATGATCAGTCGCTAGTTTATAAATTTTTCCACGCATTTTTTGTCTCGACTCGGTGGTACACATGTCTAAAGTTTGATTACAGTCATGCCAATTAAAGTTTTTTCCAATGATGTTTATTTAACATGTCTGGTTTTAACAAATAAAATATGCAACAATTTTCTTTGAAGCCTTCATTACACATTGGCAAATTTTTCATTATAATCATTTTGTGTATAATTAATACTATGGTTGTTTTTTATGACAATATATTGTGAATATGGTGGTTTCTTACTGACATAAAACCATTCAATTCGCCCTGATAAGTTTTCCATTGATAACTATATGGATAATGAATGTCTATATCGTGAATATGGTGGTTTTTTGCTGACCAAAAACCATTCAATTCGCCCTGATAAGTTTACCATTTATGATAACTAGGTGGTGGATCGTGAATATGATTGTTTCTTGCTGACACTATGGTGTTATTGAATGTCGTGACAAGAGCACGACAGCCTTTCTTGAAGTGTGAGGAACATAGCCACCGGACTCGACCGTGAACTCCTTCCATCTGGCGGTAAAATGTATAACCATCCACCATAAGCAAAGTGCGCCCTTTCCTTGATGTTATGAATTCCGCTGAAAACATAAAAAACGAAGTACAAATTAAAATTTGATTCCTAAAAACCATCACACCATATACCCCAATTGGGCAGGCAGAGAGAATAGAATGCCATACCACTCTGTCCTGGCACACTTCACTTTCGAGTACTTGTTGTACTTGCCATGTCTTACTCGGCCTTCCTAGACTTCATCCAGGCACACTTGCATCATAACTTCTTAGCCGTTCTTTCATCACTCATTCGCTCCATATGAATATTACGTTTAATAAAGAGCGTTTCTTGATTTTAAAAAAACTGCAATACGCAACTTGGACCTTGGTACTAGGTACAAATTCAATACTTTTAAATGCAGCAATTTCCGAGGACCGGTAATTTAAATAATTAATTATTCATGTATTGAATAGCAAATTTTGAAGATTAGATTTATTAAATGACACTTATATGCACTTTCTCTTCCAATCTGGAACCGTATCCTGGACTAAAAGTCGTATGCGACACTTCGGAATGGCGAGTGATCTACGGTACAAAACCACTCGCCATTTCGAAGTGTCGCATGCGACTTTCAGTCCAGCATAGGGTCCCCGCCTCACCCGAATATTTTCCCTGAATTTATTTGATGTTTTTCTTGGCAAGAATATAAAATAATTCAGCTGAAATTATTAGTTTACCTTAAATAAATTTTACTTTTTCTGCGCCTACCTTATAATAATTGAATCACAATAGATATCTCAACAGAGACGAGAAGTTTGGAAGAGAATATGGATATCTAGACGTTTACACGGCTTATGACCTGTCATTAGCTGGGTTAAGTGGCCACTTGATGTATTACAACATTCCCCATTTCCCAAACTTTTAATCTCTGTTAAGATGTCAATTGTGATTTAATGTTAGCCCGTAATGGGTGATACAGTTTTTGTCTATGTACATGTATTTGGACACACTCCAAATATTGTTTACATTCAATTGAATTTATAAATAATATATAATAATAACTCAAATTTTACTAGTCAATTAAAAAAAAACATTGAGAATGCCATTTGTGATTTTTAAAATTATGTATTCATTAGTTTTATATGGTACTGAAGCGTATGACTGATCATCTTACCTTTATGTAATAAAATGATCAATATACACTGCACTTGGCGTACCGATGCACATTGGGTGCGGATAAGGGAAAATAGTAGTAGTTAGTAGTTTTGTATATAAATATAAGAATGTGTTATAAGACACATTATAATTCAAACATTACATACAACACAGAAAATACATATTTTACAAAATAGAAACATAATATTATTGACCACGGTTTATTCTATATGTGGATAATACTAGAAACTATGACTTCATAAATTAATTATGGTTTTTATGTCACATAGCTAATAAATATCTAGCGGTCAGCCCTCCAATATTGCATGAGATTTAAATTCATTGAAATAACGCTTATTTCTTCATCCAAAAAAATGGAAAATTTGTAGGAAAGGTCAGAATATCAATGTATTGTTGTCGATAACATGTCACGGAACATGAATGAAATTTTATTTGGAAGCTTCTATTTTTCCTGTTAAAAAATCGTCGTATACATATATGTATGCTAAGTATTCATTTTATTTAGCTGAATCAAAAATTTTGGCATTAAATCAATTCATAAAAATAAAACAAAATTAAATATATTTTGTTTTGTTTTCTGATTCGATAGAATTCTTTCCATAATTTTATCTATTTTTCTTTTATTTTTTCATTTTTTATGGGTTTTTCTCATAACCGTTATGTATTTCCCCATTTTTTTTAAAAACATTCTTTTTCCAACATCTTTCTATTCTTCCTCATCCCCCCTTTCCCATCCTTTCTTATTATTTTAAGCATTTTTATATCAGAAATAAAGCAGAAAAATTATGCATAGTGTGTAATTTTTCAAAGAAATGAGATCGGTAACGTATCCGGTCGCATATCAATTTTTTAAAAACCCAGATTTAAAATGATCCTATCTCGCTTATTAATTATCCAAATTAAAAACTGATTGCACACAGATTGTTATGAAATTTTGAGCAATTATTGAAAATAATATTTCTAAAACATCTAGACGTGATAGCATAAAAATATGAACAATTTTACATTTAGCATGTCAAACTCTTCATATTTTTGATGTTCGAAGCACAAACTTTGTAAATCATCTACCCACCCCCCAAATACCCCTACCACTACTCCCTTATCCGTAGCCACACCCACTTATTAGGTACTTATTATATATAATTTTTACTTTTAAGTTTTTAGTTGATAAGTAGCCCTGAGGATGACCAGTAGGTCGAAACTAGTTGGCTAAGTGTATAAAATAATAAAAAAGTGAGTAAAAAAACGAAGTTTTTAATTTTATTTATTCAAGTCTTCATATTTTGTTTGGTTTTGTTTGAAGGAGGATTTCATTGCTGACCAGTATAATTAGTGATCAGATTACTGAATAATCTTACATACTATTCGTGAAAACGTCCCTTTGCCCCATTTTAAAAAACCTTCCATTTATATTGACGTAGTTGGTTGGTGGATGAATGTGCGTATTTTTGATGGAAACGATGGAGTTTTCCACAACGTAAACCACAGCCTTGCACCCTTTGCGTAGGTGCGTCGCACAACGCCATCTGTACTTGTTCTTGGAAACTATTGCGGGATTGAAATACGTGTATTTATTTACCATAAGCAAATTGGTCCCTCGTCCGGATACTATGAATTGGGCTGAAAAACAAATGATTTAATTTTTAGAACAGTATTAAAGAAGATGTATGAATGTGGAGAAAGCAAAGGATGCCAGGATAGAGTGGTGTGGCGTTCTATCCTTTCTGCCTACCACTTAGGCCTTAGGGGGAATGGCGTGATGTTCAGTTAGTTAGTTAGAACAGTATTAAGGATATTGAAAGGAGGGTTAAGTGTTGGGAACAGAGCTAATGGTGCCTTAAGAGGAATGACTGTCACGTGTCCCGCGACAGTTTTTATTGATTTATTAAAAAAAAGAGATCTACGTGCACTTGCAATCCCGACGTATTCCATGCAGATGTATCGCAGTTGTGACGCGTGCATAGCGGTAGTCGGTAAATTGTCAAAACGATTTTTATGATAGACATCATATTATTATCTATGTAGGACATGTAGGTACATGTAAATATACGTTAGTGATCGCAGTGTAGATCTAATACTCCTCTATCTTAGTTGATATTATACATTTATCTATGTTCAAAAAAAAATCTGGAATCAATGTATTTCAATAAATACCTGCATTCTTTAGATTGAGTTAAGACGATACATTCAACCTTTAATGCCATTCTATTAGAGTTTTCTTAAGCCTGTTCTTGGCTTTTGAAAATAATAAATACTAGTTCGTGTGAAAATGGAGAGCATAGTAGGGGAGACCGGGGCTAGACGGCGAACTTTTAGCGTTTGTGTGAATAAAAACACAACTAAATTATTAAGATGGAGGATATGGTATTGGTTTACACGGCCAACCAATTAGGAGTATTTCTGCATATAAAAAAAGTATTATTTTATTTTATTTAAGATTTTAGGGATGTTTTAGTAAAGTGATTCGAGTTCGCCTACTTACCCCATGCCAGGGGCTAGTTGGCGAACAGTATGGGGCAGGTAGGCGAGAACATTTGGGGTCCAAATAAAAGTACGATTTATTACAAGGAAACACATTTATTTAAAAAAAGTGGAGATATATGTTTAATTAATATACTAATATCTAATAAAACAGGTAAATAAGAAGCTAAAATAAGACATATAGAAGAAGTAATATGTAAGAAAAAATAAAAAATCAGTCACTGTCTGAGTCACAGTTTGTGCAAACATAAAATAACCTATTGGCATGATGAACACATTCTCTGTGAGTTCACATTTTGCAGCTCATGCACTGAATCCAGTTTTCTCCAGATCGACTGCGGCTAAAAGTATCCATGCAAACTAAGCAAAAAGTATCTTCTTCATTTTCAGAATCAGAAGTTTTGCGATATTTTTTAGTGCTCTCTATTTTTTTTGAGGTTCCTGGGACAACTTTTTTGGCTTTCCTTTTTTGTTCTATTAGAGCATTTTTTTCTGGGGTGTCAGTATAAATAGCGGAGTTTCGTTTCCTCTTGACTAACAGCTGTTTTCCGTGGCCCTGCTTTGGGAAATGGACGAATTATTTCCGAGTTTGAAAAATGGAGGTATTCTGGATCCCCGATGGTCCTGCAGCTTCAATCGGCTCAGGCTGAATTGTTTGTAGTACCCCCCTAATGATTACGTGCATCTTCATTCAGATTTTGTTGCCTATTATTATCGTCGACTGCATTAATTTCGCGGTCAGTAATTAAGCGGTCGATCTGTTACATACCCTGCCATAAATTCACTTTCGGGAAATATATCAGGGTTAAAAGGACAAAATCCCGAAACCCTGAATCCCGACGTGATGTTATTTGGAGTAGCCGCAAGTGGCAATTTTGCCAATTTTGGGTATTTTTCTGTAACCTCCTCGGCCTATCGACCAGAAAAAATATCGTTACTACTATTCATTTCAACAATCAATCGTCGATATTTTAATCGAAATATCGATCGTATGCATCTCTAAACAAATTGCTTAAAATATACCCACAAAGGCACAAAAATGAATAAAATCCACCACGACACGGCGTTGTCCTTCAACGCAAGAATAAAATCCAATACTTTAAAATCATCAGATAAAAAAAAAGTTTAACATAAGTATGGGATGAGGTTAGGGATAGGTTAGGGACATAAATAATAAGACTTGTTATAAATATATTCAAAAAGCTTTATTAAATCTGTCAATATAATTCATAATTTTATAGCTACATAAGTCTAGACCTACCACCTTAATATATCATCAAGTAAGCAACGAAAAAAGTTAAAGGTTACAAATAATAGTTCCTTTTGCAACCAATTTTGACATAAAAGGAACGATTATTTGAATTTAACCTTAACTTTAACTTAACTTTTTTCGATGCAACCGGGCTTAAGTCAAGGTAAAAAAAGTTGTTATCAGGTTTGAAACCAATATTAAATATCGTCGCCCTCAAGGAAAAACTCACCAAATGCAGTTTTTGTCAAATTCAATCTATTTACACCGGGAAACTTGTAATTTCAGCTCTAGATATCAATGAAAAATCGAAAAAATTATATATTCAAAATATTGAAATTTCGTAATTTTATTTTTTTTTTTAACTGTGGAATATTTTGTATTCTAGGTGTGAATTCACAAACCTAAATAGAAACAACAAACCAATGAAAACCGTCATCTTCTACGTTTCGTAGTTTAATAAATAATTAGAGCAATTAGAAAATTAATTTCAAAAACTTTAAAACGCCCGTATCTCATAATGCAAGTTTTGTCACTTGTGAGTGAGTGAGTTTTTCCACGAGGGCGACGATATTGATTTACGTCATATATGAGATATGTAGACACGTTAGTGATCGCAGTGCTGAAACCTATTCCTACCGTAGTACTTAATAAAACATCATAAAAAAATATTTTTAATCGTAGATATTTTTTAATGTACAAACATGTCGCTCCGGTGGCGACTCTAGACTCACAACACAGAGTTGCGAGTTCGATTCCGGTGAGACCACAATGGTGATTAAATAACAATCATAAAAATAATATTTTGACACCAACGGTAATGGTCGATGCTACTCTACAAACAAAAAATTAACTGATTATTTTTAATAAGTAATTTTTCGTAGTCAATATCTATATTATTAAGTAAAAAAATATTCAACAAACTGTGAAACATTATTATTATTAATAATAAACACGTAAATGTGTAAAAATCACCATCTACACCGCAATAAAAAAATATTGTTAGTGGATCCATACGTTTGTCAAAGCCCATATATAAATATATATATTATATTTAAATTAACGTCCACACGTTCGCCGCAAACATTTATCCGAAAACACAATTCTAGAGAGAAATATATTACATTTTTATACCATAATATTAAGTGTCAACATCATATTCCTCTGTGTGAAAAATGTGTATCTGATAATGAATCATATTTTAAAAAAAGTTTATTCTTTTTTATGACAAGCGTTCACAAGCCTGGGCAAACACCCCATCCCATCCACACATTCGTCAAGGCTTGCCAAATGTGTGGACCCACTTTCAAGATCTACATCCCAATAAAAAATTATTTCAACAAAGTGTAGGAGTGAAATTCTTGAAAGCAGATTGGCATACACAGCGCTACATGACAAACTGAGCACCAAAACTTGGTTTCTTTCCTTAAACCCTTTTTGTAACAAACTTTACATCTTCTTTTAGTTTTGGCATTTTCACTTATATAGTCTGGTAGATGTTTTTCAGCTGATGAAAACACTGAAATCAATAAATAAAAAAATGTGATCAGTACTTTATGTATTTCATTTTGTTAACGGTGAGGCTAGATAGCGATGCCCAGAAACGATCATGTTGGACACTCAAACCTCAAAAAATAAAAAATAAAATGTAAATCTTCAAGGCCGTTTAATGTAAATAAATCAAATGTAAATACATCATTAAAAATTAAATTTAAAGATAACGAAGTGCAGGTTTATATTTTGACATAATGACCATTGACTTCCATATACGTTGGTGGTTCGTGGTTATGATCATTGATACAGTGTACAACATCATTTCCTCTCGTTTTGGCGAAGGCTCGACACCCCTTATTTACGTTTGCGGTGCATCTCCAGCGAAAATTGCCATTGCACAGAGGAGTATGTCTTCTGAATGTGTAGTCATCGATCATAAGCAATTTCCCTCCAACGCGAGAAGGTATATAACGGACTGAAATCAATAAGGACAATCAAGGACATACTGTATTATTAAAATCGAATTATTAAAGAACTATACAAATAATTTCACTAACTACAAATTTTGCAACTGACGGGAGATTTCTGAGTGAGGTTCCGATTGGTTATCAGCCTACGCGCGACGAGATAGAGAGGGATAGTTTTTTTTATGAAAAATAAAGGAGTCTGCGAATTTATTATTTCAAAAGTCGTCATTTCGGCCAAAACACGATCTATAACAATATTTCTCATAAATCGCTTTACACAGTAATTGAATTTCTTGACATTGACTGAATACCGAAAACCTAATTACAAGTTATTGTTTTTTTACATAATGTACATACTTTCCGAAATATAACGAGTTAAATTTTTTTTTTAAACTCAGCATTCAGCCCTTGAAAACGCACGCTGTTATTTTGAAAAAGAACGAAATAATAATTCATTGACAGTAGTTTAAAATAAATTTGTATTTTAATTCATTACATTGCTCACAAAGTAAGTGCATCAAATATAAATCTATCCCGACTGAGTAGGTTCAATAATAATTACAACTGTAGAGGAATCACAGTTTTCAGCACCCAATTTAAAACCATATCTTTCTTAAGACCAAAAGTATTCAAGAACATTGTCCTACACACTGATTTCCTTTCATCTCCAAGCCTTAAATGATAACGAAAGGTGTAACTTTTGCTTTTTTCCGGCTGTGCATATTTTGATCGCCTCCGTTCAGGATCGACCGCATCTACCAGTCCAGTTATATATATATTTGCTTTTCAGTCCAATTGAAGTCTTTCCAGAACGTTTTGAAAATGTCTTTTCTGATTTCTTCAGAAAAAAGACTGCAATGTCTTTTTCGAGATTTTTGACATGAATTCGTTGTGCAGGGAGGCATTAGTTGACGGCGTCCTCTAGGTACCAAGATTGTTTTTTTATTTTTACCGTTGCTCCGATATTGGTAACCGATATACGTCTCGCCTCTCATTCGCTTGGCTTTTGAAACACTGGCACAGTTAGTAGGTTTTTTGGTTTGGTCGGATAACTGAGGAATTTCGGATTCAGGAAACACGATTGGAAAAGCTGGTGGGAGCATTACAGGCATACCTGTAAATAAATATTTATTTTAGTAAAATTGTAATATTAATATCTACCACGATTAACCTAAAAAAATCTTGCACTAATGTACAGACACTGCATTCTATTATTATATTCTCGACAACGGTTGACAAGTGATATTATACTTCTTCAAGTTTTTAACTGAATATGGTTTTATGGCGACCCTTCTTCTCCTCACTTCTCCTAGATCATATTTTAGACTAACTAAGCGGTTCATTATTCGTTCTGAACATCAATTCATTAGTTAAATGTGCTTGCTCCAGTTCTGAATACATCAGAATTACGCTTCAGTACCCAACTTTGAGCCATTAATCTCAAGACCAAAAGTATTTAAGAAAATTGTCTGACACACTAACTTTCTTTCATTTCCGAACCTCAAATGATAATAATTATGATAATGATAATGCTTTTTTTAACGGCGAACTTTTCGCTAGCCTTTGTAGAGGTTTGACTAAATACTTATGTTTTTCTGTCCAACTGAAGTTTTTTCGTATTTTTTTTTGTTTTTTTTTAATTTAAATTTATTGATTTTATTTATTTTTTAACAAAAACAATAAAAATACATTTATATTTAAAAAAAAACAAAACATATGATGAACAATAATTTGAGAAAAATCCCACATAGGCATAGGGGTATACTTACATGTAAATAAAGTGTAGTTTATTTATATGGAGTATACACAAATTTTATGTATAAATTTATTTAAATATAAGACAAATTTTATGTATTTTAAAATATAAGACAAATTAAAAATACAAACTAAAATATGAAATGTATGAAAATTTTCGGTTCTGATTTTTTCCAAAAAAGGTTCTTTGAAAACAGACTTCATTGTACGAGTATAATTCGCGTCATGTAAAAAGAACGCTGGCGGTCAAGCTGCGCACCAGCGAATTAGGCGATTATCGGCCTTATTTGCGACGCGGGGTGGGCGGGTCACTTACGCAGACCCACCCCCTCCACTTTCCTCCAGCGTTATTTTTAGATGACGCGACCTATACCTATGTACATTGCAGATTTTTATTATATGATTGCATGGTAAATTATATGTTTAATTTATTAAATATCACTTTTAGTTTTTAATTTTTCGACCAATCACAGTTGGAAGAAATACAAATTATGCAGCACTTTACTTACAAAAAACGAATCAATGAAAAAAACATGTATATAAAAATTCATTGTTTAGGTATGGCAAAATTTATTATATATATAAAACAGCTAACAATTGAAACATGAATCTTTGAAATTGTACATTTCCGCTCTTTTTCATATATTACTTATGTATATGATATTGAATTTTAAAAAAACGTAATTGTACAATTTCTCTTAGAGAAAAATTTGTTAAGTTAACACATGGGGGTTAATTTATCAATAACAGCATATAAAAACCATATCTTAAAAACATTGTGCAATAGGATAAAAACAACATTTCTTTTTATTTTCTAAACTTTAACATAGTTTCCAGAAGGGGTTATATAGTACTTAGGAGGTGGGTGATTATGATCCTTATCGTTGGAGGTAATCGAATCGTTCTCTACAAGAACAGTCGACAGGCAGTGTAAGGAATCGTATGAAGAACAACGCCATCTCACTCCTTTGGCGGTACAAAATCCTTTGCGATATGTATACCCGTTTATCATCATCAGTTTATTTCCGTTTATAAATTTAACTGCAAAAATAATAAGTAAGTAAATAACTTGGTAAACAAAACCATTATCAGATATTATTGATATTTCAACAGAGACAGAGAAGCTCTGGAAACGAATGTGGGTTATCTAGGCGTTTACAGGGCTTATGACCTGTCATTGGCTGGGTTAAGTGGCCACTTGACGTAATTACAACATTCCCCATTCCGCCTGTCATCTGACAACCATGTATGACAAATTTTTGAAACTTGTATATATCTAAGATGTAAAGAACAATCCGCTTGCGAGTTGTTATTTCGACAGATTTCGATATTTTTAATATTATTTCTCTATACTGACATCTATTGAGAATATTGTTAAAGTATTTTTTTTTTTTTTTTTTGGGCGATCTACATTATTGGTGTAAGTAAGGTTCGAACCCACATTCGTTTCCAGAGCTTCTCTGTCTCTGTTGAGATATCAATAATATCTGATATCAGCCCAGCATGGGTATAATCCAGTAATTTGTCTACAAGTATTTGTATTCATTCAAAATGTTGTTCAAAAACAATTATCATTTATCTATTTTATTTATTGGTTCTTGTATTGTAATAAGACCGAGAAAACGTGAGATTTCTTTAGAAGCATCTAGTTCATGCCATGTTTCACTTTGTAAAAAAAAGTTAATAAGAAGTTTGTAAGAATTCCATAAACTGCCTCTAAGCTAAGCTATCCGTCGTCAATTTCCATACGTTTCAAGACAGATCCACATAGCTCTGCATAACTGCCGATGAATTTTCAGCAGTGGACGTCCAGGACGCCGGGAACCTTGTAAAATTTGCAAAGCATGGAGAAGGTTCCCGGAAGACATTTGTAATAAAAACAAAACAATTATTTTTTAAAAAATGTAATTTTTATTGTTTTTTTTATTTATTTAAAAAAATAAAAATTTTTTTTTTTTATTATGCCCTGACTCGACACGGACTATCTAGTGAGTCGGGGCCAGATCATTGGAATGGGTCTCTACTGATTGAGTCGCCATCCCTGCAATACCGTTTACGTTTACCATTTATTATTAACACTTTCAGTACCAACATTTATCTGTTCCTACTACTACTACTTTTCCTTATCCGCACCCAATTTTGCATAGGGCACTGCATCGGTACACCAAGTGCAGTGTAACATTTATCTAGCCAGATTAATGTTGGTACTGAAATTTTTGCATTTATAGATTCTGTTATTTTTTTAAAATATTTACACAAAAACCAACATAGCAAAATGTCGCATGGTTGACGAAAAAAAACATGTAATTTATTGATGACATGGGTCCAAAGAAGATTAAAATAATGGGTCATTTCACATTGTTTTTAAATACGAAACTTTATTAATTAAACAGTTTATATATAAATTATCTATTTAAAGAATATATATTTTTTTTAAAAGTCATACTAACCTTATAAAAAATGTTTCAATCGTACTTAGTGACGCTAAGCTAAGTTGAACCGCCAAAATTAGTGACATAAAATAAAAATGACAGAAAATTATTCTAAGCAAAAATATTGTTTTCGTCATTCATTTAAAAATCAAAAAAAAAATTAAAACTTTAAAAAATAAAGATGAAATTTGTCCTCAAGTGTCCAAGTGAGGACACAATATTAAAACCGCATGTTATTATTTTTTATACAAACAAATCAAATCAAATAAATAAATGCTTGTATCGACTTCGTATCGATATTAATAATAGTTTGGAATGTTTTATTAACCTTCTAGGTCGAATAATTAAATAAACCCCCAATGATGATAAAAGACTAGAACTAACTAACTAACCATCACGCCATTTCCCCGAAGGGGTAGGCAGAGAGGATAGAACGCCACACCACTCTGTCCTGGAACACTTCTTTTGCTTCCTCCACATTCATACATCTTCTCATGCACGCACGTCGATTATCCGACTTCTTACATGCCCACTTTCAAGCACTTGTTATACTTGATCATGCCATGTCTTTCTCGGCCTTCCTCGACTTCTACATCCAGGCACAGTCGCATCATATATTTTTTTAGCCGTTCTTTCATCATCCATTCGCTCTACATGACCGAACCATCGTAAAAGACCTTTCTTAATTTTGTCGATATGATAGGTGTAATAGGGTGTATGATAGGTGTACAAATGTCGAAATTAGAGCAGAGTGCAAGGCTGAGATAAGCATTATCGACATAAAAGACTAGCTTTGCTTTAAATCTTCAAATTGCAATACACAAGATTAAATGAGATAATCGGGAGCATCATGATTGTGGCTATCCTTGGTAGATATGATTCGGTCATCACGGACCACCACGGAGGCTAAGCACCCGGTCTTCCTGTAGAAGTCACAGTGCCACCTGAAGCCCCCGTTAGACGGCCGCCCCTTGCGGTGGGTGTAGCCGTTGTAATAAACCAACCTGCATCCCTGGCCGGTCACTATGAATTTAGCTGAAATTTGAGACATTATGTATTAATGTGAACAATTTAAAAACAATATTGATTAAATTATTGATTTAATATTTAATATTAATTTAATTAAATTAAATTGAACCGAGTTGTAGTCTAGTGGTAGATTCGAGAATTCCGGATTAGAATCTCTAGGTTCGAGTCCCACTCCAGCACAACCTGTTTCCTGCTTTCTGGCACAGTTATTTCTGACTATTTGAAACCAGTCGAAAATTGAAATATTTGAGTATATCATAAGAGCTCAAATATTTCTTTAAATAATAATAACTATTATAAAAAAATTTACGGCTGGAATCATGAATGAGTATCTACTGATTTACCTGACACGGTCGATTAAAACATAAAAAAAAACCATAATGTAATAGAGAGCAAATCCCTGCTTTAAAACTGTTTAGCAGTTTAGCGGAATTTAACTTTATATATATATGTACAAATAAATGATAATAAAAAGATTTTATTTTTATTTTTAAATAACAAAATTTTCTTTATGGGAGAATTATATATACCTACCTGACTACCTACCTTTTTTATTTATTTGAGTACATTACAGTTTTACGGTATACCTATTGTTATTTTTAATGCATACCTACCTCACTGGGGGACCCATCGACCCGTGCGAAGGAAAGCATTTTACAGGTTAAATGTTTTTTTGTCAATATTTATTTAAAAAATTCGCGATAATTCTTTGGCAATACGTTGAACAATATTGGCCCCTGATATGTATAGGATTTTGGCCGTATGTTGTTCTCATTGTTGGTAGCGGCTGCAATTCTTCGGTCACTCCCCGTATCTTGATTTTATATACTTTGTATTCGTACATACTTTTTTTAAATATTCAAAACAACAGCTTGTTTATGAATTTTTATTCAAAATTATAATATACTTGGAAATATTTTTTTTTTAAATTTCAATTTTAGTTTCAATACAGAAAAATAATTATCAATTTATAAATATATATTTTATAAAATTTTATACATTTAACAGTTTTTTGCAACAAATGTTTGCACATTAAAAATTAAGAAAAATAATTTTGTGACAGAGTTACATAGGTAGGTACCCTAAAATTTATGAGTAGTATAATATATCTTTGATTGATTAACAAACAAATCAATGATAAGTTTCTATATATACTAATAAGCAAGCTATCAATCATATATTGTGGAAATAACATATTAATGTATGCATGTATTCAGTAATGTAGGAAATTTACTTTATTAAATTTTTAAACTTGTAAACTTTGAAAAATCTGAATCTGAAACATTGATACAATAAATCAATCCAATATTTTGAAGAACAGAAGGAATTTGCTTCTATTTAAAATTTCCATAATTGAAAAGATTTGCCAAACATTTAAGTTATTTCAAACATTTATTGTTTGGGAGATAGTTTCAAATTTGCAATTTTGGTAGTTTAAGAGTATTTATGAAAGTACCTTTGAAAAAGGCATGTTTTATTTATTTATTATACTTTTATACACTGTACAGAGTACCTTTTACTAAAAGGAAAAAAGAACAATAACAAATTTGCAGTTTGTGAAAATTTTCATGGAAATAAAAACATTAATGTGGACTGTAATATTTATTATATAAAAAAATCAAAATAAGCATAATAAAATTTTTAAAAATAACATTTGAACAGTTACATAAATTACTTTATAATATAATGATATAACAATAATCAATCATTAGCGTGAATTTAGGTGTACGTATAAGTAGGTAAAATAGAGGGAAAAAAATTGCTATTGAACAGCATTTTTCCTCTTTTGTGTAAAAGTACATTTTATCAGCAATTTGGTTCGCAAAAAGCACTAATTTCATTTTTAAAGTTTAATATAATCTCCACAGGGATTAACATAAAACTTCGGTGGTTCGTGATTGTGACAATTCTTGGTAGATAGAAGTCTATCCCCGTTTATTACTACGGAAGCCATACAGCGAAGTTGGGAGTAAGAAGAACAGTGCCACCTATATCCTCCTTTCGCTGGACGTCCTTTCCAGAATGTGAAGCCGTTGATAAGAGGAAGCTGTTTTTGTTTAATGGAAATGAACTTTACTGAAAAATTAAACAAAATACAGCATCATCAGAAGAATAATCCTTTTTTAAATATTTATATGACTATGACTTTGGCCGACCATAGCTTTCGGTGGAGTTTGTGTGGCATCGCAATGTTCGTGCACTTCGTTTACAGCGGAGTCTCACTCACAGTGTACATTTGTTTAGGATTGCAATTTTTCTAGTGTTGTTTTTGTTTACGCACAAGCCGGCGTGTTTTTAAAATAAAAATTCAGTACCAAAGGAAGAGTTCCTATTCCTAGATTAACTGAAAAACTGTAAAGCTGAATCTATAATTAAAAACTTTTGGTTGTCTGTAAAGTCGGTTTACGGACGATAATTTTACGTGATAACGTCATAAGAAAACATTGATGAAAAATAGCATACTTTTATGAATTGAATTGAATTATTATTACTGAATTATCATTATTTGTATTATCACAAAGCATACTTTTTATGAATTGAATTGAATTATTATTACTGAATTATCATTATTTTTATTAATACAAAGCAGGACCTTGAGTAGCAACTTTTATGAATTGAATGGGAAATTAAAATATTACTTTGAATTATCATTATGTTTGTATTATTTTTTCCATAAACTTATAATTTTTTTTTTGTTTTTTCTTCGCTTGTGTGCTGCTGCTGTCTCCCTTCTACTCGGACGCATCGCCGATGGAGTGGAAGAGAGATAGATGCGTCACAAAACCGAACGCTTAGGCCGATCGTGCCTCTCTATCGCTTGTTCCGCGCTCCTCGCTTGCACACTCGGCTCAGGCGGAACGTGACAATAAGTCATGCTTTTTTTTTTCCTGTGTGCAGCGGCGTTCATCGATTTATTAGACGTTATCACGTCAAAACTATTAATATAGGTTACGATTTCATTTCAATTACCCTATTTTTAAGCCTAGAAATACGAAGAAATTAAACAGCTGACTACAAATATAGCCGAATAATCAGCTTTCCTGACTAGTCGGTAAATCTCTAATTTATATCAATAGCGTAGTAAATAGATTATGTGCTAAGTACAGCCCAATGAAGATAGAAGTGTACGTACTAAGAACATTTCATTAAGAACTTCATATTACCAGCTTCTAGTAAATCCTGTTACAAGTACCATATTATATGCTTTCACGTATCCCCTCATATAATATGGTTTTTAAATATCCTTGGTGCCGCCAAATTTTTTAATTAAAAGTTTTATGTAAGAAGTGATTTCATACCTACTTGGTGTGCCTAATTTTAATACCTTAGTACCATATAAAACCAACACACCAATACCCATAGAACTTGCTCTGAATCGATAGAAAAATTTGCACCTAAATGTAGGATAGCTTTATCTTTTTTATTTAATCTATGCAATCTTGTGATTTTGCACATATTTCAATTTGTAAATACTATTTCCAATAAAGCCTAAAGTCCACTTTATAATGCGCAGTTTACTACACAGTTTTCTGTGCAGTCTGAAAACGGTCCCGTATAAAGCTAAACTCTGCATGAAAAACTGTGTGCTAGTGTCAGATTTAAGCTGACATGACAGTCAATGTTTTTTATGTAAACGTTTAAAATAGACATTGGTTTATTGTATGCTTTTAAATACGTAAAAAAAACAATAACATATTTACATTATTAGCTAAATATACAATTTCCTGAGAGCAAACATACGATAATAACATACAATCGCGTTTCAAAAATACACATATTTAGCGTGTCTTTTGACAGAAGTTTGACAGACTGCACAGTTTTCTGAACAAAAAACTGTGTAGTTTTCTGAACAAGAAACTGTCTCATATAAAGTGGGCATAAGCGGCTTGTGCTTGAAAATAGGAATCGAGTCGTGTCGAAGTGGGGATTCGAACCGACGATCTCTGGACTTCAGAGACCGCGACGCCACCCACTGGGCCATCACCCGTTCATTGATCATTGATCTATGTCTGACATACTTGTCACCCTAACTTTCTTATATGAATGGAATGCATGGATAAAAATTTTAATCCTAAAAATATGATTAAAAGTGTGGTTAACTACTTTATTAACAATTTTAAAGGTAAGAAAGAGAACACATTCTAAGTAAGTAAACTTTTATAAATCAACAAAGCTAGTTTTTATTTTCACTCATGTGTACAAAACAAAAAAAGCCAATTCTATCAGTAAATCAGAAATTAGTTATAGTGACACACATTCAAGATGATAAAAAACAATTAAAAACCAACTTATAGGTGATTTGGAAGTGAATGAAAGATTGAAGTTTTTGTGGAACATCATTACTGTTGGGTTTGAAACTAAAAATGTATATTTGGAATTACTTTCTTTGGAAAAATGTTTGTTGTTTAAAAAAAAAATTAGTAAAAAGCTATTCATTTAAACAAATTTGCATTAAGAGTCTGTTCAAGTTTCGCATTTTTGGTAGTTTTATATATATGTTATACAGAGTAATGTTTTGGAATTTATGAACTAAAACTACATTAAATTATTGATTTGTTCTGAAACTATAAATTTTTATGGGAAATTATGATGAAAAACACTTTTTCAATATACGAATCCGTATATTTAATAAAAATAAACAAAGAGAAGAAACAAATAAGAAATAAAAACATACCATTTTCAGCAAAATATCCAACAAAACACTAAAAAAGTTTTTTGTCAACACATCAACATTTAATTTAAAATCCACGTATGAAAGATATTAAGGACACCCACTGTTTAAAAAATATTTAAGATTCTATTTCACTTGTAATTTTTGTAGTTAATAATGAGATAAAATGGGGCAAAATAGTATAATAACGGCCTAATAAACTTTGGGCATTAAGAAACCTATAGTTTTTATAAATCTTATGATGGTTTACCCCGAAAAAGCCTTTACTAAGAAGAGCACTACAAATATTTTATTTTGATATTTCTCACTGAAACAAACAGGCCTTAAAGATAAAACACGCAATTTATAAACGAAATAATTCCCTAAAATTATTAAAGTTAACCTGAAATTTGACAGACATTTAGAACAAACACAGAACCCATAAACTATAAACAAAAGTCTCACCGGAATGCAGATTGCAGAATGACAGAACCAAACCAACAACGCCACGATCGCGATCCAACGAGCCTACTACGAAAAGAAACACAGAAATAACCCATAAAAAAAAACGGCAGGCATGAAGGGGTAGGCAGAATGGATATAAAACCCAATTAATAATATTCAATGCTGACCTAATTTTAAAAGACTTCGTTATGCTTTTTACAGCTTTCTATCCTCCCGAAAATCAATAATTATACTTTGATTATTTGAAATTAACAAGTAAAAATTAAATATATTATTTACCAAGTAATTAATGTTATTTTAGTTTAAAAATGGAAAATTTCACAGTCAAGTAATACAAATGTTAACCAAAAAATTAATGTTAATTATACTTTCAAATGCAATCATAGGTACAGCGCCAATAATGTTAAGAATAATGTGACTTGTTAGAATAACAATAATAATCAGCTAAGTTATATAGCGCCATTTTTGTAAAAAAAATCACCTCAAGGGCGCTTTACAATCAATTATTGTTTAACCTTAACTCCTTTCAGCCGTAGACTATAATATTATTTAATTAGTGTAACTTGAGCAGATATAATGCGATTACGCATCCTAAGGTCAATTTTGGTATTTGGTGTATGTAATGTGACATGTTAAAATAACGTGACGATTATTTAGATCACATGAACTACTATTTTGTAAATATTGGTAAATTAACCAAAATAACAAGGAGAGCCACCTTATGAATCATTTAGGTGAGAATAAGGGCAAAGTAGGTATTTAGTAGTAAATGATTGAGGCTTCTCTCTTTTCCGCTTTCATTACTATGCAATAAGCGTTTTTTTGCACTTTTCCCCTTTTTTGTTTACCTTTATTGACTTATTCATTTACAAAACGAACACAAAGTGGTGTATCTTGATCAATTTATTACATGAAGGTAGGAAGATTAGTCTAACGCTTCAGTACCAGTCCAAGATAATCACACATGAAATATTAATTATATGAAAACCATATGAAAACACATATTTCATTATAATAGAAAATGATATGCATAAATATTAAATAAATTATATTATTTTATTAAAATATTTCATTGAAATAATTCATTTGTCCGCCTCGTAACATGGTGGTAGCGCATTTGGCTAGCGGCAATGAGGTCGCGGTTCGATTTCTATAGAGGGGTCATCATGAACCATTTATTTTAAATATTTATTTTCATATCAATATTTAAGTGTAACCGTTCTCGGCGAAGCTCGGCGAAGGTCGGCTGGCCGCGCCATCCAACTCGTGACGTACGTGTGGCGTATGGCGGTAGGGCTCTACCGCCACAATATTTCATGTCTGATACCTTGGACTGGTACTGAAGCGTAAGTGGTCATCCTACCTTGATGTAATAAAATGATCAAGATACACTACTTACTTGGTGTACTAGTGCCATATGCACCATTGGATGCGGATAAGGGAAAGTGGCAGTATAATAGAATTTGTTTTAATTTAGAACTTTTGAAAAATTCTACACACCAACTGAACCTAGGCTTTCAAATGTATTCAATTATTATTTTAGTCTTTGATAGAGATGTTATTGTTTTGAAATCTGATGTATTATTTAATATTTTGTATGAAAAATTTTTTATATTATAATAATATTAAATTAATTATGTCATCATTATCATTATGCCTTATCAATTTTATGGATTCCACAAAATTCAAAATTATGTCACATAAAACTTATTTATTAATTTTATTGCTAATATTTCTCCATTTTGTTTTTGTAGTTCAACAATTAAATTGATTTAATTTATTTAAAATTCAGAAAAATGCTATTCTAATAAACAGGATATTAATTTTATTTCTGAGTTAGATATTTAATTTAAAAAAGGGTAATTTTTTATTTTACGGTGTGAAATGACTGAACGCGGCCTCACTGATCATATTTATACTGTTTCGCGGCCTAACCTACTTTTCCATTAAAAAGATTTTGTGTTTAGAATCTATGGTAAAATGACGATGGCGGGTGGCATTTGGCATTTGTTTTATTGTATTATTGTCTTTGATGGCGATGTTTGTGCGGGTTATAGAGTGAATGTCATTGCTTATCTTTTTTTTAAATACAGTGTAATTGTAGTTTTTAATTATGTAAACAAGTTTTGTGCATGTGACATGTGAAGTTAAAGAGTAATTTTCGGTAGATATCTCCTTAAAAATAAATGAAAATCGAATGTTAGTTACAACTTCTAAGTGAAAGGTTATGTTGAATAATAACAAAATTATTGCGTTATTTATATATGTACTTAAGCTATATCCTTCCGTTTGATATACTTTTATTGAATATATGTATGTAAAGCATTAAATAATTTATTGTGTAATTTTTCTTCCTATATTTTCACATTTAAAACATTTCCCCGACAGACTGTCATCTGACTGACATACTAATGTACAGTTTAAAATATTTATTTATTTTATTTAAGTATTTTGTGATTTGTGAAAATGAACTGTGTATTCAAGATCAGGAATGCACTAGATCCGCGGTGATGAAATTTGGTATTGTGATATTCATTAAAATATTCTTACTTTTTATACAAATATTAATTTCTTCATCCTGTTGTTTAGATGTTCGTATGAAATTTCTGAAACATGCAGGTAAAAAATATTTATAATTAAGTAATTACCTACAATTCTTATGTGTATCTTTTTTTTTCCGGTGTCAAAAAGTTAGAATTAAAGATTAGCCAAAATGGCAGTGTTATATATTTTGATTATTTTCAGAGATACTAATTATTTAGTGAGATTTTGCAACGCGGGTTACAACACCGCAAGGCAAGGGTTAATTAATATTTGGTCATCCCAGCTAAAGTTACATTTTTTAAAACTTGTCTTCTCTGACTAAAAAATATAAGAGAATTTAACCTATTTAAATGAAAAAAACTTTGTTTTTAACTACTTTTATGTTAATCAAACTTCACACGGTTTGGATTAGAATTTATCTAGAGTGGAGGAAACTGAGTACCTACTAGACATTTATAATTTTGAATATTTGCATATATAATCTGTTTCCCTGAAAATGTATTTACTTAACTATTTCTACTAGTTTATTTTACCTAAATTAAGTAAGTATGTTTTAAATAGTTAATAAAATGTTCAAAACAAAATGTTTTTTACTAATATAAGATACTTAGTAGTTTTAAATGAACTTCAAGAAGGACTTGGCATGATCAAGAACAACAAATACTTGAAAGTGGTCATGTGAAAAGTCGGAATAATTGGCGTGCGTGCATGAGGAGGCTCCAGGTTCGATTCCCAACGAGAACACAAAAATCAAAAGTGAATATTCTCAAACCTTTGGTATACGGTATTGGGCCTCCTGGCATGAGGTGGTTGAAATAAAACATATTGCACCATGAATACTATACTGCCCTAAATTTTCCTTATTCTTCTTAATTATTCTTAATTTGTTAAATTCACATTTCTGCCCAAGAAACATGTTTCTGTCTCTTTCCTATGTCAAGATATTTTTAATAATCATATTTCAATGAATCAGGAACAAAGTAAAATAATATTTTTACAATTTCCCAAAAGTTGACTTTTTTGAGTTAGTGCAGTTAAGTATTCAAGATGCGAGATATAAATTAAAACTAATGCCAGCAGTGTTAATAAAAAATGTGGCTAAAAAAAACACAACATAACTCAGAAGAACATTATCTTTGTCGGAGGCCGTGAAAATCTACATTGAACATTCTAAATTAAATGGTGTTGATTTAAATAATTTAATGGAATGAATTCCATATCATAAAGTAAGAATAATCCTTTTAATACATATATTTCATAAATAAATAATGTTTTTGAAGAATTTTTTTGGCTTTTTTCAGTTTCCAGGCCAAGATAAAAAACGCCTTTAATTAAAAAATCCTAATGCACTTATTTTGTTTTAGGTTTCAAAGCAGAGTTTATTCCTTCAAAACACGGAAAGTACAATCTGTTGAAGCTAAATAACTTCAGATTTTTATTCAATAAAAAAATTGGCAATAAATATCACTACCGTTGTATTCGATATAGAATATGCAAAGCCAAGGCCCAGGTTTTTAGACAGTGATCCACTGTATAATATCAAAATAATGTGTCCCGATATTAAACATACCTGCTTAATGGAGAAAAAAAAAGAAAAAGAAGTAGTTTTAATCTCCGTTTACGGTATGATATAATTTTAAGAGGGTGGTTGTATTCATTAGTTTCATGTAAAGATAAATTATTGATTGCTCAGTAACAGAGTGTTAACCTGAGTCAGGTATCAGGCACAGGTATCCTGCAAATTGGCGAACGCTCGCCTGTGTTTAGGATTCCTAGTTTTCGACACCATTTTACTTTTTATTTTTTGTGATTAATTTTTTTCTTTTGATCCAGTTTTAGCTTTATACCCAGACAGTTTTCGGGCTAGTATAAATCTAGCTTTAGTTTTTGGGAAATTTAAATAATATTTCTGGTTGTGTTCCATGTTATGTATTTGGGGATTAATTAGCTATAGGGGTTCTCTTTTATGAGTCAAATATTTACGTAAAAAAAAAGAACATTCTTCTTTTGATAAGATTAAAGTGAAATTTATTTATTGCAAATTCAGGAACACAAAGTTAAGAATAGTGTTTTAAAATAAAAATAAAAACTCTATAAACTGAAAAATATTATAAACGCATTCTGTATAATTTAGTAAAACTTGTAACTAACTATCAAGATATTTCTTGTACTTTGATTTGTTTTTAGAGTGTAATGTAACACAATTAGATCTCGTATGTAAATATAAAGTTAGTACCTACATTGTTATTTTTAATGTAATAAAATTGAAAAAAACATTTTTTTAAATTTTTTTATTATCCCTGTTAACTTGGCGCACCCAAAGGTTGAATTATTGCTGGCTTTTTTGGCTTAATATAATAATAAATATTCCACGCAATATGGTGGAAATGTGAGATTTACTTCAAAGTAATAATTATTGGAAGCAGTCCATGATAAACAAACTCAATAATCATCTTGATATTGCAAAAATCATAAGTATGACTATTTTTCTTAATCTTGGGTACTATATTCTACTCTTAACACACATAATTTTATACCCTAAAATTTCGCAAAATACATAAGTGTTCGAATGTTTGTACTATGGGAATGCATGGCGCTAAAATTTTCAAAAATGTTTCTGAATGTTCCATGCATATTAGGGGCACCAGGTCATGTTCATGTATGCTCCTATTCTTTTGCTGTCAAAAATAACTTGTATTTCAGATATTAGAGCTGAATTTGTGCTGTCAAGGAATGGAAAACGAATGCTAAAGATCAACGGCTATACATTTACATTTGCTGATAAAAATGGCATTAAACTTCGTTACCGGTGTTCAAAGTTTAGAAGTTGCAGAGCCAAAGTACACATATTAGATGGACATACAAATAACATTGTAATTTTGCATTGTAATATAAATCATACATGTGTTTAAAGTGTCAGCCCAAGAGCCCTTTCAAAGCCCAGAATTTGGCTTATTTTGGCATAATAGGATCAAAACCTAAACCTAGGCCTTACCTGTATAGTCAAACAAATTTTATCTATGTCATATTAATTTTTAAAATCTAGATTATTTTCATCTTAAACAAAAATGTATTATTAGAATTAATTAAATTTAATATTAAATATAAATTAAATTGTATTGAACAAACCTTTCAAAATTAAAACAAAATAGGATTCTTTCCGATAGCATGAATACATAATAGCATGTAATATTTGAAAACGTTATAAATATTTAAAGTATATTTTTACAATTCCAACGATAATAAAACACAATGATCAAAAATGTTTGTTTTCATTTAAAATTTTATGTTTTAAAAACACGAAATTACGAGTGACTTTTAACGCCCGTTATTGGCTAATGACATCATATCCCTCTACCGTGGAAGGCGGGAAATTTCATTACGAAGTGAGCGCCCATATTGGATGTGACGTCACACCGCATGCGCGCCAAAATGGAGGATTTTTGCGAGTGATTTGAAAAAGCTGCTATTTCAAACCGCGCTAGAAAATTCATATGACAACGTAAAAATTAAAAAAAAATTCCCTTGATATTGTTATTTTTCAATCAATTTTTGAAATAAAAATCGGAAAGAACCCAATTGCTTAAGAACAAATTAAAATAATATGGTATATAGGTTAGTGTATATTCTGTGGATATCTCAATCAGGGTTGCGGAGATTGAACGAAAATAATTCAACTCGAATTTTTCTGTTTTTTAGAAACTGACTCCGAGAAGCCTAAAATATTTCAAAGCTCTGACTCAATCCGCAGCACTGATCCAATTGTTTTGTTTTTACTTTTTGCATGCATAGTAATATAATTTTGAGTTTCGGATGTAAGATTATCACATGTTAAATTATAAATATGTATTTACGAGTATCCAAATACGCATCCATTTTCATAATAAAAAATTAGCTTTCTTTTACTAATCTACCTATGTGTTTTTTTCTCAAATATACACATTGTCCCATAAATTACTTTGTGAATGATACTTTGGAACCTTTTTTTGACAAAAATCAATGAATTCATTACAAGATTATAGGCAAATAATGGTTTGAGAGTAATAACTATAAACATCAAGTACCAAAGTAAATTAATGTGTGTTTTCCTTTTCTATTCCAATGATTTTTGCATTTCAGATATAAAAGCTGAGTATGTGCTGTCAAGGTTTGGAAAACGAATGCTGCTGATTAACAGTCATACTTTTACATGTGATGGGAAAAGTGGCGTAAAAATTCGTTATCGCTGTTCTAGATTTAGAAACTGCAAAGCTAAAGTGCACATTTTACAAGCTGATGGCAATCAAATTAAAATTTTAAATTATGATATAAATCATACCTGCATTCAAAATCATACCCAATAAAATGAAAAAACTTGATTATCCTGATTTACAATCAGCAAAATTTCTCAGTATTCCACAATACGGACTCCAGAATTAATACAGAAGTTCCTGATTCGATTTAAATGTTTTTATCGTTTTTCAAGTAAAATGTTTACTCGAAAATTACACGTCTTATGACTTTCGACAAAATCTTGCAGGCTACTGATTTTAAAACTTATTTTTTATATCTCAAAACAACAGAATAACTCAAAAAGTGATTATTCACATATCCAAAAGTATTTATATCTATTATTAATATTCAAAGCATTAACTTTGTGGTCCAACATTTAAAAAACTTTGTATAAAACCACTCACCGACTTTTCTGTCTACCAGTTTCGAGACGTAACCCGTCTCTTTCGTCAGGACAACAACACTACACCAACATGCAAATACCACTACACACCTTCACCATAGTAGATTTTAGATTTAAAATATAAATATAAAATCGACATGCAGATTAGACACATGCTTCACTACGCACCACCAAGGTTAATGATTTATGAAGCTTATAGTTCAAGGATCAAGCTAGGATCATTTTGATGTTTGATGAAGTAGCATATATTTAGTAACAATAAAACAAATTTAGGTTATTTATAAATAGTTTTATACACTTTTTTTTGTATTTCAGAAATGTCGATAGGAGTAGGTAGGGCAGGAATTCGAACCCATGACCATAGATTTAAAATCAATTAGGTGTTGTTAGGTTCTTTTATTACCTAAATCATACAGGTCTAGATTAAAGCTAGCATTTTTGTCTATAGAATTCACCATGACGTTGACGGCTGCCGAGCGATCTAAAAGATATAGGGAAAAAATAAAACAAGACCCAGAAAGGCATGAACTTCATAAAAAAAGGAGCTTAAAAGACTTAAGAAACATTTTAAAAAGATAAATGAGCTAACCGAAGAGCAAAAAAACGCTGGAAGAAAACGATGGAGGGAACAAAAACGGAATCAAAAAGAGAAAAAAAAGACAAAGCGGACACCAGCCGCAGCACATTAACAGTGATAGTGTATAAATGTAGTTATAATATAAGAAGTAAAACAGATTAATGCGAAGTTTACTGTATAATATAGATAAGTTTAAAAATGTATAATGTTAGGATAAGAATAGATAGGAAATAATAAAAGTGTAATATAAATAATTAATCTATGTAAATTTATATAGAACTAAATAAATATCATAAAAAAATCAAAGTTTTGCAATCGAAACCAGTTTCTCATTCATTTAGAATCAAACAGAAAATTGAGTAACAATTACAAGACCGCTTTAAACAAGATTGAAACATATAAAGTTCCACAGCCCGTTAAGAGTTAAAATCCACAAACCTTTTGATGATGATGAGATCCAGATTACACCACCTATTAAAAGAGTAAAACCCTTAACCCTTGTGGAGTATCTCTTGAAGACAAGGCCAACAAAAGATCAAAAAATATATTACTGCCAAAAGTCAATAAAGAGAACCAAACTAAGGGGAAAATGAATGCGTTATATCCAGAACTTTTCCTTGTGTTATTTGTAAAACTTATCAAAGTGCCTGGTTTGCAAAAAATTGATTTGCATATCATGTAGTGGAACAACTTCTTTTGACCACATTTGTCCAGTGTCTAAGTGATTAGAAGAAGTAGTAACCATTTTCTCTAAATCTAACAATTCTCCTAATAACAATGAATCCTTAAACGAATCTTCACTCCTAAAATTATAACGATTTTTCACTCTTCCATAATCCATTTTCTATCATAATTTATGTTTTACAGGGTAAAATAACTCTTTAAAATTTGATTCTCTAGTTAAGTATTTTAAATAATTGTACTTAATTTCCGAATTCTAAAAAATTTAAAAGTTTCCTTAGATCCATGAAACCATTTTTTTATTTTATTTGTTTATTTGCATGAAAAAAACAAATGATTACAAGTGGATTTAATAATTTATTGTTCCTCAAAAGGTGTTCGACAGAGATCGCAAATATGCATTTGAGTCTATGTCAAAATGACGTAGATTGGGCTTCTAAGGTCAACAACATTTTGAGTGTGTTCAAATCTTTGGAGAGAACTTTTTTCCTCGTTCTCTTTTGAGATGCCAATATCGCGTTTATTTTTCTTAAATAAAGCTGATTAAAAAACAATCAAGTACTTTTAATACAATTATTCTCTTTCAATAGTGACAGTTGCATTGACCAATAAGGTGTTTTCAGATATTCCCCATTTTGTCACTACTTCTAACGGAGCGACGCTTCTGATGTACAAGAACTACACTTATCGAGAAGGTTCACTGCTGGCCACGGGACTCAAAAGGTGGTACTGTTCCTCGCATTACGGGAAGGGCTGCCGGGGGCATATTTACATGTCGGGCGATATAATGACTTGTCATAAGAACACAGAACATCCGCACGAACCCGCAAGTCTGACCACATCTCGCGGTCGTGGCCGGGTCAGTTATAAAAAGCAAAGACCAATTAAAACTGAAACAGAAATGAAGAAAGAATAGGTTTTTTTAATTTTAAAAACATTTTATTTTCTTGTTCCGCATTTTAAAGAGGAAAGTTTGAATTTTGTTTGTTCTACAAACTTTTATTGCTTGTTTAAAGTTTTTTCAATCAAATTTATATTTATTTTAATTCAATGGCTAAAAGTCATAGTTATTATGTCAATCTCAGGACCTAAATATGCTCTACGCATGGAATATTAATTAAAATTTTACGCGTAGAACATACTTCAGATTAATTTCATGATAATGATTTTCAGCCAAATGTTTTTAATTAATTTGCGAAACATACTTTAAGAATTTGTTTGAAACAAAAATGTGCTGCTTTTTTACCATTCATTTTTAGTATTTTATATATTTATAGGTAAGTATAGTATCTCCTGCTAATAAATAGCAATGATCTGAGAAATTCTTTTTAAATGTTTATAGTTCTAGTTTTTTGTTACTCACTTATTAATGCATGCAATTGGTAATTTTTTGCTAAAAAAAACTTGTTTTACTTTTAAACTTTTTAATACACATTTATTTTGGTGTTATTTTATAAATATTAGACATATAAAATCATGTTGGCTTTCATATTTTATTTTATACTATTCAGTTGATGTTTTATATTAAACTTTTAGATTTTGAAATAAATGCTTTTCTTATGTTATCTATCACTTCCAAGAGTTTCATTTACCGCTGTCTCTTGCTTGCTGTTTACTTCAAATCAAAGTTTTCTAGTTTGATATGAACAAATTTTAGTATTTGATTCTCACTACAGTTCAAATATATATATATGTATGTATATGGAGCTTTTTGTTATGAAAAACCAAAATAAATAAAAGCAGATAGCTTTCTGATGATTTTTACATCCTCATTACTGTACTGCAACAAGTTGTGAACTACCCTAGTCAAATTTAAGTTGTGTGTCGTCACCGTTTAGGATTTTGACCCCTGAAAATTGTAAAATTAAGTGTCATCTGTAGAAACTCTTCATGACTTCTGATATTTGGCCACTCTTGGAGCTTGCACTATAGAAATGCTGGATTTTATAGCTACCACTTCTAACTGAAACATTACCGATTGATTAGCAGTAGATGGCTAAAGTAATTGTACATTTGTCCACCTCGTAGCATAGTGGTAGCACATTTGGCTACTGTGCATGAAGTCGCGAGTTCTATTACCGTAGTGGGTCAACATAAAATATTTATTTATTTATGGTTTTCATATTAATATTTGGACTGGCGCCGAAGCGTAAAACTGATCATTTGCCTTCATGTAAAAAAAAAAAATCAAAATTCACTGCTGTTGCTTTACCAATGCAGTGCCCTATGCACCATTGGGTGCGGAAAAGGGAAAGTAGTAGTACATTTTTAAGCTAAATTAATTTAATTTTCACGGAAGAAATTTTATTTTAGTGAACTGGAAATGCTTCAGTTTGCGTTGGTGTGAGCTTGTCAATTTTATTCTGAATATGGGCCCTGGGATCCTACGCGCCGGGCTGAAATTCACGTGCACTTCGGAATGGCTAGAGATTTTCTACCATAGATCACTCACCATTCTGAATTGTCGCATACAACTTTCAGCCAGCTTAGGGTCCCTGGTCAGCCCATCAAGTTATCAAGTAGAAAGTCTATCTCTGAACTTTCAAAACCTGTAAATAGTTAATCAGATCAGGATCAATATCGTAGTTTAGCTAACAACACCGCGCAAGTCATTTTAGTTAAGATTACAGGACAATTTATAAACTTATTTTCTTATTGAATTCAAGATGAATTTAGACTCAAGTTTTAATGAGGGATGCTTTATGGAAAAATATTGTATTTCACTACATTTAAATCTCATTGGTATTTCAACGTATCAAAAATATATTTATTCAACAACATTGAAAAATTATAATTTTTGATTTGCGCGGTGTTAGCTAAGCGAGGATATGTACTTCTAAAATGAAGTATAAAAGTGAATAATTGTCAATTTTTTTTGAAGACTTGAAGCATTTAATTGTGTTATTTGTTTCTTTGCAGCTTTTTATAGGATAAGTCAAAGTGGTAAAAAGATTTTGATTCTTCAAGGTCACACATATTCCATTCACCATGCTTCCTTAGGCATAGACAAATTCAGATGGGCCTGTACTTACAGATACAGGGGATGTCTCGCTTCTTTACACACGTTTAATGATATTGTCATCTCCATCAAACCAAACCACAATCACCCCGTTAATGTCAAAAGATACAACTACTTTTTAAAACAGAAATTCTAACAACCAAATCAAGCCTTTCAATTTTTTACGATCTTGATATAAAATATGAGTGACAAGATATCTAAAAGCAAAGAGAGCACTACCTACTGGAAAAAGACGTAGTTGAGTTTTAAATTTGAATTGAAATATTTGTGTAACTTGGAAAAATAAGTGTTGAAATACAACTCTTTATATTTCTAATGCTTCATTTTATTAATACCCTGTGCACCATTATCTGAAAAATTCCCCTTAACCTATTTTACAACATCCCCAGCCTAAAATAAAATTTGTACATACTCCTAAATTCAATGCCGAAATAACAGATTGACTTAGGCCCCCGGTTGCACCAAGGAAAGTTAAAGTTAAAGTCAGGGCTAAATTATTATAATAGTTCATTTCATGTCAAAATTGTATGCAAAAGTACAAAACTATTATTGAATTTAGCCTTGACTTCAACTTTGACATTTCTCAGTTGAACCAGCCCTTAAAGACTATGACTTTCAGCCTCAGTCTAGTTAATATTCCGTACTGTTTTGGTTCTAAATAAAGCTACTAACAAAATTGTACATAATATTAATAAAGTTATATGGAATTAGTATTAATCTGTCTTCATTTTATTTACTCGAATCTTGTTTTTCAGCTCGTTATGTGAATTCAAGATACGGTAAGCAGCTTTTGTTCTACCAGGGTTATACGTTCTCCAGTCCATCGTACGCCCGAAATGGAAAAACCAGATGGTACTGTTCGTCTCGCTCCAGTAGAAACTGCAAAGCGTTGGCCCATGTAGAAAATGAAATGGTCGTTTATTCTGTTTCCGAACACAACCATCCCAAATCCAATAACTTGAATAGTATTGTATGGGTATCTGAGTGATTATCATAATAATTAGTAATATTGTTCATTTAAAATAAGTAAATAGGATTATGAACGAAGCAAGACGATAAAATAAATGTAATAATAGCTAAGTGTTGTATTTAAGACTATATTTCGACGGTTACAAGATTGTTTGTCCTAAACGTCATTTTGTAGATAAAATAAATATTATTTTATATGAAACATAAAAATAATATTTTGTTACTTCATCTCAGTCAAAAAAAAAATTTACATAAAAATTAATTCCTTAGCCGAATTTTCCTACCCACTTAATAAACAAAACAAATTTATTTTATTTTTATTTATTTACAAACCGACATACACTTATTTTAAATATAATCGTGGGTATACTTGCAAAAAATTAAACTCTAATATACCTGTTTTGAGAAATCAAGCATTTAAGTGTTTTTTTTCAAATTTTTCTTTTTTTATTTTTATTATATTGCATTTATGAGTTGAAACTTAATATATTTCTCATTTTTTCAAACATGTAATTAATTTTCATACTTAGAAAACTTTTATTGTTAATAGCAGTATTTCTTTTTTATTTTAGAGAAAGAAAGAATATGATTTTAGGTTAGGTACTTCAGAAAAAGGCGCTTTTAAGTTATCCAAAAATTTGTGTTTCTATCCACTGTAGAGCTTTAAAAACTTAACAATACTGCATCATTTAAGTTCCAAACAGCATATTTCGAGTGTAACGTTTTTTGCAGTAATTTAACCCACGATATACAGTATTAATTTCTATCAATAATGCGATAAAGTCCAATTAAAGGCTATCTCTTTATTAGGTATATAAAAATATTTAAAACACCTAAGTATGTACTAATAATTATTGTTGCAATTGTCATGTTTGTCAGTCACAATATTATTATTATTATGATTCTGCAGCTAAAACAGGGTTAGAACAAAAAAGAACACAAAATCATGTGTTTAGAGTTTACTTAATTGCTAATGTTTAAGGATTTTAGTAGATATAGGGTTACTATATTATATAGCACCAATAAACTATGTTATATTTATTATTATTTTGTCGAATGGACAAACATTAGCTTTCTATTATTAAAATTTAAATGATTAAGGTGCGAATGTCACTATTATATCTCGTTTCCTACCTTCTGGCATAGCTACTTAAAACTAAATTAATGTAGTCCAAAAGGGAAAGTATTTATTTAGGTGTATTATAAAAAATGGCATCAAGAGAATTCAATTTTTCTATTTACAATTTATTTTGTTCGGGAAATGATCATTTTACTGCTGTCTGATTACTAAAAGAACTATTACGCTAACTGCAGAACCAGAATTTTATCTATAAGCAAAAAAGGTGAAAAAAATTGGTCTCCAGAAACTGTGAAACTTGCTATTTTTTTTTGTGGATCTAATGAGCTGTTAGCTAGGTCCAATGCATCGTTCAAGCTTCACAAGATAAGATTTTTCACCTTTTGTCTTGTGGACACAATCTTGGTTTATGCACTCAATCGCATTGATCGGACAGCAGTATAACGTAACGCTGTAGTGCTCATATTCCTACGATTTTTTTTTTAAACAATACATGTACTGTATTACAAATATTCATTGAATATTTTATTTTATAAAAGTTAGTTTTTGACATTCTTAGTTTTATTGACATGAATCTTTTTTTGCAGTTTCTTATGTTCGCTCCAGACTTGGTAGCCAGCTCTTGTATTACAATGGTTATACATACTCCAGTTCTTGTCAATCTCTATCTGGGAAAATTCGGTGGTATTGTTCCTCTAGAGCCAATAAGGTCTGCAAAGCGTTGGTACATGTTGAGGACAATTACGTTGTGTACTCGGTACCCAAACACAACCACCCAAAGCCCAAGGCCTGCTTGAACAAACTAGGCCAAACAGTATGGTGTTTATAATTTTTTTTTACTGAAAAGCATAATAGTATTAGTGTTTTTATAAATTGTATTTATTATTTTCTTTACATTTACTTCAGAGAAATGGCGTGATAGTTAGTTTAGTTAGATAAATAATACTTATTAAGAAAATATATGAATGTTGTGTTTAGATAAAATTCACTTTTATTATCAGGTTTTTAATAAAAAAGTACAAAATATGAACCTAGCATAAGATTTTTTATGTATAAGTAAAAACGGATTTTTTTGTATATTCAATGAACAATTTTTTATATTCTTATTTTTACATTATTTTACACCTTAAAACCTTCTGCTGTTTATTTGAATTATTTTGTACTTATTTGAACACATACTATGCAATGATTTTTTAATGATACTTAATATTTTGTTATGTAACTTAATATTAATTATTGATTGATATGGCATTTATTAGAACTCCCATTCATTCAAACATAACAATTGAGTGTTGATAATGCCCTTACAAGGCGAGACTTTATAAAATTGAACCAAAAGATACTTACATTTTAATTCAAACAGTTTCATCATAAGGTTTAAGAATTATTGTGCAGAAAATATCATTCATTATAAAATAGAGAACCAATTAATATAATTTGTCCTACGGTTTTATCCAATAATAAGTATCTTTAGTTTTAATTTTTTGGTAGGCCCCGAGTTTCTTTATTTTACAGATTGTTTTAACTTATTGAAAAAAGACATACTAACAAACTATATGTGTTTATTTTCATAATGGAAGTGTGTATTGCCATTATTGAGACTTAGACTTAGGTTGATCATTTTTCAATCACCCCAACAGGAACCAATAACAGAGGAATAGCACTTATTTTAATGGTGTTTGGCACATGTATTGTTAGTTTTTTATTTATACCAAACTCAGTATAATATGTATGTCAGTTTATATGATCAGAGGATAATCCAAAAATAATTTATTTATAGTTATTATTTTTGTGTTTTAAAATGTAAATGTGTTCCAGTACATTTGTTAGCTATCCTTATGTTGAGTTTAGATATTAATAAAACTGTTTACGTCAGTAGCTGTTTTATTTTATTGTTTGATGAATTCTTTCCTCCTCTTCTTTTAGCGTATTAGGCACAGCACTAGTACACCAAGTCCTAGTATACCAAAAAGAAAATGATAATTTTCTTTTGTATGGAATAGGGTTGTTCCCGATAGCATGAATATCCTTGAAAGCGTTATAAATATTTCAAGTATATTTTTACAATTCCAACGATACAACACAATGATCAAAAATGTTGTTTTCATTTATAAATGTATGTTTTAAAAATACGAAATTACAAGTGACTTTTAACGCCGTTATTGGCTAATGACGTCACACCCGTCCATTATGTATGGCGGAAAATTCATTACGAAGTCAGCGCCCATATTGATGTGACGTCACACCGCATGCGCGCCAAATGGAGGATTTTGCGAGCGATTTGAAAAAGTGCTATTTCAAACCACGCTAGAAAATTCATATGACATCGTAAAATTTTTTTAAAAAATTCCCTTGAATTTGTATTTTTCAATCAATTTTTGAAAATAAAAATATAAAATCGGAAAGAAACCCAATTCAGGATAAGGTATGTGTTTTTTAAATTATGGATTGATTTTACGATTTCTGTAAGATTAGATTTTCCATACATTTTTTGTATTTTTTTTCCTTCCTTAATATTGACATAATTCTCATTTTGCAGCAAGATATGTGAGGTCGAGAGTTGGTAGAGAGCTCTTGTTCTACTTAGGTTACACATACTCCAGCCCCTGTCACTCCTTGACCGGGAAAACAAGATGGTACTGTTCATCTCGCTCTAGCAAAAGTTGCAAAGCATTGGCGCACGTGGAGGGAGGGAGAGTAGTCTATTCTGTCCGTTACACAATCATAATAAACCCAAGGCGCACAAAAATATTCATGGCTTTGAAGTATGGCAATGACACACATTTTAATTTGTTAAACAACCGTTTGTTTGTATACCATAAACACTTATGGCGTTTTGTAATTACCTGTGCACTGTACATAGATATCATGTGACTAAAAACACCTCGTTGGTGAAATATTGCGTATAAACATTTTGTTGCAGTTCAGGCAAAAGTCAGGCAAAGAAAAAGTTTTAATGTTTAACAGGAAAACGTCACTTTTTCCATTTAATTAGTAATGTAAACATATAGATTAAAGGAAAATAAATCAAAAGTGAAGATTTGACCATTCTTTTCAAACACGATACAATCGCAAACATTGATAATCTCAAAACAGTCTTTCTACAGTTAAAGACTTTTGCCTGAATACCGATGATTTAATAGAGGTATTATTAATAAGTGTATTAAATAAAATAGAGAAATTGATAGAGATTAGGAAGGCTGGATCTGTTGCATCGTTATGTGGGATGGCAATGGGTTTTATAAAACTCTGCATCCATATAAGGGTGTTATTACTATCGATCGATGACATCGATGTTAGAGAAAAATGAGATTGGCCAGATCAACAGCACTATTACATTTAAGCGACCGCATTGGTGTATGATTGATGAGAGGGGGAAACAGCCCAGCGCGCGGCTGGTGCCGCGGTGCCAGCGAGATCACACGAGACCCATCGATGGACATCGACCCGTATTTGACAATCAGCCTTCAGCTATTAAACCAATCGATCAACGTTGATCAATTACATCGATCGATGTCGGTCTGTTGTGTGTAATGACACCCCAAGGAGAGTATTACCAGTAAATCGTAATTATCAACATATTTCAAGTGTTAGAAATATGTTAATAATTAACTAGTTGTTAAAATGTTTGCCTTTGTACAACTATCTTAATAAATACATTATATTGCATTACAAAAATGTAGTACAAACATGTGTATTAAGAATGTATAATGTTAGTGTAAAAGTAGATTCAAAGTTTAATGTATTTGTAATTGTTATTAAATTTAACTGTGTTCTATATGTGCAGGATCTTAATTTGATGAAATTTGTGTTGCAACACTGTCGTTTTCAAAGTCTAATTTTGTTATTCTCAAAAAAAAAAGAAAACATGTATTCTATTTTTATTTATATATTTATACAATATATTATATATTTTTATAAACAACAGTTTGGCAACAAATTATGAAATTAATGAATTTTACATTGAAATAGATATTCCAACCTATATTTTTGTGTTCTTGAAAAAATAATTATTAAAAAGATAAGACAAAAATACAAAGTCTTTTTTTATATTCACATCTTACCTTTTATAACTTAACTCGGCGTCCTGGACGTCCTCTGTTGACAATGCGTAGGCAGTTTGCGTCAGAGCTGCGGGACGTGGACCCGACTTGGGAGGATGTTTAAACAAAAAAATATTAAAATCACAAATACACTTATAATATGTTAATTATCACTTTCCGCATACTGCCTGAGGTTAGCCACATTATCATGGCCTGTAATGCACTCAGGAAGCCTGTTATATTCCCTACAAGCCAGGTACAGCAGAGACTTGAGACCAAATTTTGTAGTACGAGTATCAGGTGGATGTAGATTGTGTCTTTATCTCGTGTTGTAACTGTGAACATCACGGTTATAAGTGTAGTGAGTATTAGTGTGGACTACATTACTTATGATTTGAATATTTTTTTTAAAAATAAACATTTAAACTATTATTATATGCTCAAATATTTCAATTTCGGGCTGCTTTCAAACAGTCGGAAATAACTGTGCCAGAAAGCAGGAAACAAGTTGTGCTGGAGCGGGATTCGAACCTAGAGAGATACTAATCCGGAATACCCAAATCTACCACTAGACTGCAACCCGGTTCGTATGCAATCATTTGTGTATGCAATTTCGTAATAAGGTTGAATGCCGATCAGTTTATAAATGTCTTTCATGTGCATTTCAAGGGGGCAAAATTATAAATTAACAGCTTTTTTCTATTTTATAACAATTTTTTAACCGTTGCAGCGAAATTCATATACTTCAGAAACAAGACGTTGCTAATGGTTGACAGTTTCACGTTCTGCAGACATAGAACTTCAAAGAACACCAAGAAATCCTGGTGGAGATGTTCTTCTTACTGGGGAACCCACTGTTCGGCTAGTACAGGCGTGAAGGACAGTGTTATCTTCGAAGAAAAGGGGGAACATAATCACCCACCTCCCAGATATTTGCAAAAAAAAGACGGTACTTATGTGAAAATATAAAACTCAAGAGTAGAAAAACTGTAACAAATATAATGGAAACCTAAAAGTCCAAATTAAAATAAAATATTCAATATACCTTTTTGGAAAGTTGTGTAAAAAAAAACATGCCACATATCTTGTATGCTTGTGACCATTTGAAAAATATTACAGCTGTTTGAATTTTTTATAACTATAATTTTTTTTACAATTATTATTATTATTTACATAAAATGGATCCAGGTGTATTTCGATTAAGTGTTAAATTGAGAACAATGAAACGTAATGTAAAAATTATTATCTGTTAGGTTGTATAATTTTGTTTATCTCTACTCTACCAACCTCCATTATCCAATGTGTCCCGGTTTTTTTTGAAAATAAAATATTAGATAAACTCATAGTTTAATATTTTTCACTTAAAATTGTAGACCGAAGATAGCTCAACGCGCCTGTAGTACATTACATATTATCCTTAACAAGGTCTGAAAGTGAAATGATTTTTAGCCCGTAAATTTTGTTTCAGTTGTTTTATTTTTGTTGTGTCAATATTTCTGTGAAATACTGGTGAAGTAATTTTTAAAATCATAATTATCAATTTTTCTTCATTTTGTGATACTGTTTTTTATTTATGGATGTTTTCTTACATTTACAATATTGTCATATTTATAATTTATTAAAATATTATTATTTATATACTTACACATAAAAATGGTACAACTTTTATCATATTTTTTCTGTAAAAACATTCCAAAAGTTTGGTACCCTGCACACAGAACAATAATCATATTTATAAGAATATTTCGCTTGAATCTTGCAAAAAAAAACATTATGATAATATTATCTAGATCTCAACAACTTTATGTTGAAAGTTAAATTGTATTATCAATTGGTTGTTATAATTTTAAATAATATGTATGTAACTCAAACAAATGAATATTTAAGTCCTTTTTTTAGTTTTATCTTGCTATTTTTTGTGTGATATTAAAAGTCGTATTTTGTCAAAACAAAATATATTATAATGTACCTACCTGTATTATACTGCAAAGTATTATTGTAACTAACTTATTTTATTTACTTAAGTTTTCTTTTTGAAATAATGAAAACGGTTAACCACTTGCATTCTTTTTTATGGACAATAAAGTGATCAAAAATTTACTCCTGTAATGTACCTACCTACTTTTTTTTTCAAATAACACAAAAAAAAATCTGAACTGTAAAAATAAGTTAAAAAGCGAAGTTACCTTGAAGTAGGCTTACTAGACCGTCAATTTTTAATGGATATTAAGGGTTTATCCTAACATTTTTAACAGATTATCAATGTGTTTGTATTTTTTCACTTAAAGAGATGCTGTTTTGCAAGGAAAAATGATTATTAAAATATTGTATATATCTATTCTTTCCTATTTTACAAGGTATCAGGTTTCCGGTATCCTGGATATGTACTAAGGACAATTCTTTGGTAGTTTTTGTCTTGGGAAGACATACAGGAACTGGCAGCTGATTGCTGAACCTGGAAGTGGTTTGTGTAAACCATATGCTCAACATTGGGAGCAGATATAGAATGTGATTTTATGATGATATCCATATAAATAAAGAAACAGTTGTCTTATTACATTTTTCCCATAAATGTTATATGTAGAATAAGTATGTGAGAAAGACATGGCTAAGTACTACTTAAAAGTGGACATGTGAAACGTCTGAATAATCAATGTGTGCCAAGCAAAGGAGTGCG